>SNQJ01S0030023.1:7635-53559 GCA_010110895.2 Picea sitchensis
GCTCATACATGATATCTCAGTTATACCTAGAAATTCCCTTATCGTTTGCGCATACAGTGCACACTTAACTCATTCTCACTCTCTAGCTCTCCTCTACCCAAAAACCCTTTACATATTTATACATTTTAATTAGGTCTTAGCCTGTTACAAAATTGGACCAAAATGCCTAACTAACTTCCTCCTTTCGCTCGTTGACCCCTGAAAATGTGCTAACTACTTTCCTTTCTTCCACACACATTGCTCCTTAGCTGAATTGTTGTGCAGTTTGCTCCTGCGTGATTCCCAAACTAGTCTCAAAATGTCCTGCTCCAACAACATTCTAGGCATTTGACAATGTATTATGCAATTTATTTCTTCATCATGTGCCAATACTACAACTTCCTTACAATTATTATCATTTTCTGATAACTTGGGTGACCTACATAAGGCCTCTTGTGGAACTCATCCATTATGAGACCCTTCAACTCAGAAAAAAATTGGTATGTACAGCTTGTTTTTGTATATCAACAACCCATTCTCCATTAGTTGATATCCTTCACACTTTTTTCCTCTTTGTGCTTTCTCCAAGCCTTCCTTTATGAACTTGAAGTGTCCATCACCTTGTATGGAATTTTTTATCATGTGATTTATGTCTAACTCACATACACTAGCTACTACTAGATGTATTGTTTACATACTCTGAATGAGTGCATCTACCACTCAATTTTCCTTTCCTTTAATGTGTCTAATTTCAAAATTGAATACATTAATGAGATCCATCCATCGGGATTTTATGGCATTTAAACGATGTTGAAAAAACAAGTATTTCAACCCACTGTGATATGTCATCAACACAAACCTCCTTCCAAGTAAGAAGTGCCTCCACATATTCAAAGCATGCACAATTGCTGCAAGCTCCAATCATGAGTAACATAACATTTTTTGTACCCATTTAATTTCCTAGATTCATAATTGATTACATGCCCTTTTTGTATGAGGACTCCACCGAGTCCGTCCTTGCAAGCATTCATAAAAACCAAGAAATCCTTGTCCAGATATCAAATATTTAGGACATGTGCATTAGTTAGAAGATGTTTCAGTTGCTGGAAACTTGCTTCACTTTTTGTAGTCCATACAAATTACACTCCCTTTCTTTGTAGTGAATGGATGGTCGATCCTTGAAAATCCTTGACTGAATCTTATGTAGTATCCAACCAATCCCATAAATGATCTCTTTTGGTACATTTAGAGGAGCAAGCCAATCCATGATCACCTTAATCTTCTTAAGGTCTACTACAACTCCTTTCTCTGAGATCACATGGCCCAAGTAATAGATATGTCTTTGAAATATGTCACACTTGTTGTATTTAGCATATAATTGGTGCTCTCTCAACACTTGTAGCACTAACCTAAGGTGCTCCTCATGCTTTTCCTTAGTCTTGGAATAAATCAAGATATCATTGATAAAAACCAAAACAAATTTGTCCAAGTACTTACTGAGGATATTGTTCATCAGGAAGATAAATGTAGCTAGTGCATTGGTAAGTCCAAAGGACAACACCACAAACTCATAGTGCCCACACCTTGTCTTAAATGTAGTTTTATAAATGTCATCATCCTTGACCTCGACTTGATGATATATAGACCTCAAATCTATCTTAGAAAACATGGTGGCCCCTCCCAATTGATCGAAGAGGTCATCAATCTTAGGTAATGGATATTTGTTCTTGATGGTCATCTTGTTTAATTGTCGATAATCATTGCATAGCCTGAGAGTACCATCCTTCTTATTGACAAACAATGTTGGTGCTTCCCACAGGGACACACTAGGCTTGATGTATCCCTTGTCTAACATTTATTTCAATTGAATTTTCAGCTCCACCAACTTAGGTCTGCTAATCCTGCAAGCTATCTTAGACATGGGCACTACTCCTGGAATAAGCTCTATGGAAAAATCAATATCTCTTTTGGGAGGTAGTCTTGGTATTTCTTCAGGAAATATATCTTTGTATTCATATAACACTGGATGGCTTATATTATCAACTTGTTATATTTTGTTGAATCTAACACATGTATGGAATGCAATGAACATCCCTTTCTATAGTATTTATTTAATTGTAGTGTTAAGACTCGCCTTACTAACACAGGTTTTTGGATTCCTTGTAAGACCCTTTTAATTCCTTTACCATCTTCACTTTACATGGTCTTGTTAAAAAAATCCAACTTAACTTATGTTCTTCCAATTAGACCACATTGATCAACACATCACATGACCCCAAGGGTAGTATATTCAAGGTTGCTTGTGTGTGCATCCCTTTCATCTCAAATTGACATGCTTATATTACTTCAATCACTTTTCTCTTGGTTCCTATAGCTAGTTGAACCAACCATGACTTTGTTTTCCTTGTTTTCTATAAAATGCATGCCTCGACAACTTGTGGCACAATCTAATTGAGGTTAGAACTAGGGTCAATCAAAATCGAAACAGATCACTTGACACATGAACCTTCCATATCCACCATTGATGCTTGGTGATATGTTTGTCGATTCTCGACAACTGCATATATCTGTGATATATTTTTGGCTACATCATCAATAGTGGTAGCCCCTTGGACATTGTAAATTCTCCTATTATCATTATGCTTGTGAGGGAAATCTCTTAACATATGCTCTTCTCAAAAACCCCAACATTTTAGTTGTCCTTTCTTCCGCTCTTCTATCTTTTCTTTTGTAGAATTTGTTTCCCTATTCCCACTTCGAGTGGGATAATTTTTCTTATGCATGCTTTTAGTTGGATAATTGGACTAGGCACTCTTTCCTAGATTTCTATATTGAGGTGATTTAAATTCTTTATTTTTAAATCCAGTCTTATCCTTCCTTTTATAGTCCTTCTAAGGCTCACACCCATGCTTTTCTTGTGCATAGCAATACTTAGCTTTTCGAATGGTGTCATAAAGTGTCTTGGGTTCATCAAATTCAATTATGTCTTGAAAGGACTGTGGCAATCCACTAAGAAAGTATTGTATCTTTACCTTCTCATATTTAATGTATGGAACATACCTCAACAATTACATGAATGTTTTGACATATTCATCCATGGTGAGCTTCCCCAACTTATGTTCATGGAACTCCCTGGTCTTTCTATCATAGTGTCTTTTTTACAAACATGTCTTCCTAAAATACTTCTCAAACTACTTCCAGGTAAGCTCCTTATCATTGATCCCTTTGACATTCTTAATTTATTCCCACTAGATGGAAGCCCCTCCATTTAAGTTAAAGATGACTACTCTTGCCTTCATATTCTCGGAGTAGTTGTGCACTTGGAAATATTTCTTCAATCTTAGCAACCATGCTTCTACTTCTTCTCCCTTCTTGATTTTTCCATTAAATGTGGGTGTATTTTCCTTCTTAAATTCCTCAGATAGAGAACTCTTGGAGTATCTCTTCCTCCTTTTCTTATGTGTACCTAAACCAGTCCCATTGTTGGATAGTCTTTCAAAAGTAGTATTCCTCTCACTAGAGGAATTGGTTGAAGAGTCTTCACCATATGTGTCCCTCTTGGAATTATTGTGCCTTTTCCTTGAGGAACGTTTCCCTATGTTGTTGAGTGTTGACCCATGGTTTTGGATTTGTGATGGAATTTCCAAGTTCCTGGAGTGATACATTTTTTTTGCATTGTTGGCAGTTGGCCCTTGTTGCAACTACTTTTGTATTTGAGACAAGCTTTGTAGAAATATTGCATTCAGTTTTTCTTCTTCTCTTGTGCTCTAATTAACATCTCATTATTATCCCAATAGATTTGAAGTTCAACCTTTATAATTTTCATTGTCTCTTCCTAGTTTGGAGGAGATTATATATCCCTCCTCTCTTCTGATTCTTCATCTTTGATATGCGAGGTTTCTTCCATGTCGTGGTGTATCATTTTGTTGTCATTTCGTTCACTTCATTATGTCTTTGTACTATTGAAATAGAAAGCCACTAGTAGCTCATTATTAGATTGGAATACACATGCACACACTTGGCCTTGATGAGGTTTTTATTGGCCGACAACAACCCATAATCAGGACTCTACCCTTGCTACCATTCATACTCATAATTTGTTGTTAGTGTACATCAATATAATTAATTTTCTTTCTAAGGAATCATTCTAGTTCAAAACAATACAAAATACATAAAAATTATGAAAATAAAATTTGTTTCCCTTCTTTTTAACACTTCCAATTTCACATTTCACTGTCTCAAGAAAACTTGTGCAGTTAGTGTGTGGTATTTTAATGTAGAAAATTTTGACATCCTCATCATAGCCTTGGTATATAAATATTTGTGTTCATTCTATATACCATTCGGGTCTAGTTTTTGAACCACTACTCTGATACCACTTTGTGACACACCCAACCCATTAAACTTCATTAGGTTGGTGGGGTGTAGGAAATCCTTTCTATTTCCTTCTAACTTAGCTTTTTTAAACTTAACTCAATCATTGATTTTGATCTCATACGACAAATTCACTTCTTATTAGCTTTCCAACGACTATCACTATGCTCAATTTTGATGATCCAGGTGGATATCGGTGGCCACCTACCTATTCCACTGGCTCAAAAAGCAGTTTTCCACCTTGGCAGTTTTTCGACAGTTTTTCGGGTTCCAAACTTCCAAGGCCGTTTTGAGGCCCTAAACAACATTTTTTTGGGGATTTGGGGCCCAATTGATTGGTGGAGGCATTGACTTGGGCCAGTCGAAAATTTTTCATCTCAATTAGACCTTTCCAATGGGCTATCGTGCGCCTAAAATGAAGATCGTATGCAAAAGTTATGACCCCGGGAAGTTGATGTACTAACTTACCCAAACATGGCCCACATGACTTTTGGCCCTTCATCTACTAGGTTTAGGTTTTTGGATGTCTAGGGTTTTTGACATTCCTGTTTATTGTAAAATGCCTTCAGAGCCTCATTATAACCATCTTCTGGCAAATGAGCACAACAGTCACATCTCTTCTTAGAGATAAGCCACCACCATTCCAGCAAGCTTGTTTTTCATTGCATTTTACAGTTTCATCTTATTTTCTTATTGAATAGAAAACCAATTTTATTGTATCTCCGTTATTTTGTGTTAAGCATCTTTTAATAATCTGTATTCATTTCGTTCTTCTCATAAAATCCAGATAAGTGGTATTAGAGCGGTCTGTTCCTTGTCGTCTTAATGGATGTCCACAACGAGGCCAGGGTACAAAGAATTGGGTCTCGAGCTTGTTTCTCTTGAGGAAAAAATCTCTCACACGCCCAAGCGACCTCTCATGGCAGGAGAAAAGAAACATGACGAGACATGAGATCCTTTCAAAATGTTGCTTGAGGAAGCCCTCATGCAACAGAGGAACGAGATGATGGATAGTTTCAAGAAAATCCTTCGACGACTACCAACAGGCGATGCATCTTCCTTGAGCGGAGGCACCGCCCCCTTCAAGGTACAAATCAAATTCTATATTCCTATATTTGAAGGTCAGATAGACATAGATGTTGTAGACAAGTGGTTGAATCTACTAGAAGGGTATTTTTTTGTCCATAACTTTTCTAATAGAGAAAAGATTACTTTTGCGCTCCTCAAATCCATTCCCCATGTCAAATATTGGTGGGAAACTTTCTATGAGCAAAAGGAAATAGAGGAACCCTCATTATTTACAGTCACAACCACCTGGGAATCCTTCAGAGATGTTATTAAGGAACAATACTACCCTGTTGGAAGTTATGACGACTTATATACTAAACGGACCACACTGCGGCAAGAAAGAGACCAAGCAATGCCAGAGTTCACAAATATCTTCCATACCTTGCGCACCAAGATGGGTATCAAAGATTCAGAGCGACATCTGGTGTTCAAGTATCGTGTTTCTCTGCATAGATACATCCAGACTGAAATGGAATTTCTGGACATCTCGTCCTTGGGCGCAACCTACTGATATGCCGTCAAAATCGAGAAGAAGCTCAAACAAAAGACACGACAATTTGGGCCTGGGAACCCCTCACAACAAAAGCCAGGAAAGGGTGGCCCCAACCCACAGAAGAAAGGACAGAGAAAATATGGACAGTATCATGACAACCAGTCTAAGTTGCAAGTAAACAAGGACACTAGAAAGACACCACGAAGTGGTGCGACTTCCATAAGATCCCTTGGCATAAAACTATTGACTGTTGCTCAAAGCAGTCACTCGTGGCCAAAGTGAAAGCCTTTGAATCAGATGTGGGTTTTGACTCTGAGTTATAACCAGAAAGGGGAAGATGGATCATTGACATGGAACCCAATGCCACCGTTGCTACCAACAAGCTCCAACCTGGTGAACCAGACGAGCCAGAAGAAGGAGAGTGCCTCTTCCATTCACAGATGTGGGTAAAAGGCACCCTGATGCACTTTATCATTGATATTAGTAGCCAGAAGAACCTCATCTCAGCAGAGGTTTCCAAGTGGTTGGCTCTGCCGAAAACTTTTCACCCACAACCCTACACCATTGGATGGCTTCGCTAAGGAAGCGATCTCCGTGTCAACCAACAATGTCGACTGGTGTACGACATCAAGCCCTTCAAAGACGAGGAATTGTGTGATGTTTCTCCTCTCGAAGTTTGTAATGTTCTTTTGGGCCAACCTTATTTATGGAAACGTCATGCTGTATATGAGTCTAGGCCTCATAGTGTTATTATTACTTTTAATAGGAAATTGTATAGGATACTCGAGGCAGTCCCTCCTAGTGCTATTTCCTTGATCTCTTCCAAGTAATGCAGAAAGGTCATTTCTCAGACCAGGAAATTTGTCGTCGTCGTGATTCTCTCTCAAAGTGAGCGAAAGATCACAACCACATACAGGGCCTCCATGACCGAGCTCTCCACACAATAGAAGAAAGTGGATAAGGTCGTGGGAGAATACTCAGATATATTCTCCTCTCCTACCGAGGTACCTCTACACTGCCAAGTCAAGCATCGCATCGATCTGACCCCAGACACACCACTACCCAATGGGCCAGTCTATCGCCGCTCTCTATTATAAAATGAGGAGATCAAGAGGAAAGTCCAATAAATTCTCCACAAGGGGCATATCCATCCCAGATCATCGCGTTGTGGGAGCCCAATCGTGCTGGTGTAGAAGAAAGACGGGACCTGGGGACTTTGCATTGATTACAAGGCCTTGAAAAAAATCACAGTCCGAAACTGGTACCCGATTCCCCGAATCGATGACCTCCTTGATCAACTCATGGGGGCCAAATACTTTAGTAAGATTGATCTAAAGTCGGGCTACCACTAGGTCCCAATAGAATAGACAGATGTATGGAAGATTGCCTTCAAGCCAAAATAAGGTCTATTTGAATGACTGGTCATGCCCTTTGGTTTGAAAAATGCTCCAACAACTTTTATGAGGATGATGGATGATATCCTATGACCTTTCACCAATGCTCTTTTATTGGTGTATCTGGATGACATCCTCATCTACATCAATACTTGGGAGAAACACTTGCAGCATATTCAACAGGTTCTGCACACCCTGCGACAACACAAACTATATGAAAACTTGGAAAAATGATCCTTCGGCATGGACGAGGTTCATTACTTAGGATACATAGTTGATCAACATGGTGTGCATGTGGATCCAACCAAGATCCAGGTCATTTGTGACTAGACAACCCCAACCATACTCACTGAACTTTGTAGCTTCTTGGGCCTCGCCAATTTCTATCGTAGGTTCGTGCTAGGATTCTCTCATATTGCATGGGCCCTCAACCAAGTAACAAGGGGTGGTGGTAAGGAAACATTTATGTGGGGCCTGTCCCAACAATAAGCCTTTGATGACTTGAAGAAGCATTTGTGATCATCCCCGGTACTTTCATTACCAGACCTGCAACATCCCTTTGAGATCGAGACAGATGATTCAAACTATGTTGTGGGTGTCGTTCTCACTCAACATGGCCACCCCATGGAATATCATAGTGAGACACTATCAGATGTTGTCTGTAAGTACCCTACTTATGACAAAGAAATGTACTCCATTGTGAAATCCTGCCGCCAGTGGAGAAATTACATTCTTGGGAAGGAGACAATCATCCACACTGATCACAAGCCACTATAGTTCATGTAGACCCAAGGAAAATTGCAGAATGAATGCCATCATAAGTGGTCAACATACTTATAACAGTTCCCCCTCAACATCAAGTATAAAAAAGGAAGTAGCAACCGAGTTTCTGACTGCCTCAACCGATCTCTAGTCGCAACACTCACCATGGTGCTAGACCCTTGCGGCCACGAGACCTCCGGATGGCCCCACCTCTATGATACAGACCCTGAATTCTCCACCACCTGCCAAATGTTGGGTGCCAAATCAGTGGTCACTAATTTCCATCTTTAGGATGGGTTGTTGTGTCATCTAGGCCATCTCTGCGTTCCATCAAGCGAGCACGTGGAGATGATTTTGGAATCTCACTACAGTCGGGTGGCAGGACACTTTGGCGTCGAAAATACAGTGGCAGTGCTGCAGAAACATTTCTACTAGCCAAAATTTTGACAGGATGTCGGCAAGTATATCAGGTCCTACACCACCTATGCTATTGCCAAAACAACCACTAAGAAACATGGCTTGTACACCCCTATGACTACTCCTAATAGGCCTTGGGAATCCATATCAATGAACTACATGTTGGGCCTCCCATCCACCAAGAGGGGAAATGACTGTGTTTTTTTGGTTGTTGATCACTTTTCCAAGATGGCGATTCTAGCTGCCTGCAAGAAGAACATCACAACAGAATCCACTGGAAAGATCTTCTTTGAGAGAGTATGGGTACATTTTGGGATCCCATAAAACATTATCTCAGACCGTGACAGTCGGTTCCTCATCTCATTCTGGGTACATAGCTACAACTGAGCCCTGCATAACTCAACTGGCCACAACCCCTTTCAGGTGAGGTTGGGATTCCAACCATTGGGCCCCATGGATTTTTCACTACCCCTAGAGACCACCTCAGTCGACTCATCCCTTGCTCCACCAGAAGCTGACAAAGACACCCGATTCATTGAGAGGATCCAACACATCCACCAACAAGTTCAGGATATTCTACAAAAGTGTAATGCCAATTACAAGCAGAGCCATGATCAACATCGGGTGCCACATAAGTTTCAGGTGGGTGAAAAAGTTTGGTTGCATTTGAAAAAATAACACCTTACATGGCCCCATCGGAAGCTTTGCCCACTCCATTATAGGTCATACACCATCACCAAGGTTGTGGGTGACAATGATTTTTAGCTCAACATTCCCCCCTTCCTTAGTCTACATACAGTCTTCAATGTGGCTCTCCTTCAACCATATTTCCCACCATTATTGGACACCTTAGAGATAGCAGAGAAGTTGACACCAATAGAGCTCAACCCTGACTGCATGCAATAGGAATCTAGTGATCATATTGTGGACACACAGTTCAAGAGTACTCGACAACAAAAGATCCAACTTTATCAAGTCGTCAAAGAAGGGCAGCTCCTGCACCAATGCAAGTAGCTCACCCGAGGCCAAATTCAGCAGAAATTTCCTCATCCGATGGGGGAAACCAATGCAATGGAGACCATTTATTCCTAAGGAGGGAGGATTGATTCAGGTGGATATCGGTGGCCACCCACCTATTCCACTGGCTCGAAAAACTGTTTTCCACCTTGGCAGTTTTTTGATAGTTTTTCGGGTTCCAAATTTTTGGGGTCGTTTTGAGGCCCTAAACGACATTTTTTGGGGATATGGGGACCAATTGAATTTAATACATAATAACTTGGGCTAGTCGAAATTTTTTCTTCTCGGTTAGACCTTTCCAATGGGCTATCGTGCGCCTAAAATGGAGATCATATGCAAAAGTTACAACCCCGGGAAGTTGATGTATTAGCTTACCCAAACGACGCCCACATGACTTTTGGTGCTTCAACTCCTAGGGTTAGGTTTTTGGATGTCTAGGGTTTTTGAAATTATTGTTTATTGTAAAAGGCCTTCAAAGCCTCATTGTAATCATCTTCTGGTGAATGAGCGCAACCGTCACATCTCTTCTCATAGATAAGCCGCCACCATTCCAACAAGCTTGTTTTCCGTTGCATTTTACAGTGTGAGCTTATTTCCTTATTGAATAGAAAACCAATTTTACTGTATCTCTGTTATTTTGTGTTAAGAATCTTTTAATAATCTATATTCATTTCGTTCTGCTCATAAAATTTGGATCAGTGGTATTAGAGCGGTCTACTCCTTGTCGTCTTAATGCATGTCCCCAATGAGGTTAGGGTACAAAGAATTGGGTCTCGAGCTTGTTTCTCTTGAGGACAAAAGCTCTCGCATGCCCAAGTGACCTCTCATGGCAGGAGAAAATAAAGATGATGGGATAGGATATCCTTTCAAAATGTTTCTTTAGGAATCCCTCATGTAACAGAGGAACGAGATGATGGATAGTTTCACGCAAATTCTTCGACGGCTACCAATAGGCAACGCATTTTCCTCAGACGGAGGCACTACCCCCTTCAAGGTACAAATCAACTTCTATATTCCTATATTTGAATGTCATATAGATGCATATGTTGTAGACAAGTGGTTGAATCTACTAGAAGGGTATTTTTCTATCCATAACTTTTCGAATAGAGAAAATATTACTTTTGCGCTCCTCGAATCCGTTCCCCATGTCAAAGATTGGTGGGAAAATTTCTGTGAGAAAAAGGAAACAGAGGAACCCTCATTATTTATAGTCATGACCACTTGGGAATCCTTCAGGGATGCTATTAAGGAACAATACTACCCTGTTGGAAGTTATGACGACTTGTATACCAAATGGACCAGACTGCGACAAGAAAGAGACCAAGCAGTGCCAGAGTTCACAAATATATTCCATACCTTGCACACCAAGATGGGTATCAAAGATTCAGAGTGACATATAGTTCTCAAGTATCGCGGTTCTATCCATAGATACATCTAGACCGAAATGGAATTTATGGACATCTTGTCCTTGGGCATGACCTACCAATATGTCGTCGAAATCGAGAAGAAGCTCAAACAAAAGACGCAACAATTTGGGCCTGGGAACCCCGCACAAAAAAATCCAGGAAAGGGAGGCCCCAACCCATAGAATAAAGGACAAAGAAAAGATGGACAATATCAGGACAACCAATCCAATCTGCAAGCAAAGAAGGACATTGAAAAGACAAATAAAGATATCGGGAAGTGGTGCGACTTCCATAAGAGCCCTTGGCATAACACTGCTGACTGTCACTCAAAGCAGTCATTGGTGGCTAAAATGAAAGCCTCTGAATCAAACGTGGCTTTTGATTTTGATTTAGAACCAGAAAGGGGAAGACAGATCATTGACATCGAACCCAATGCCACCGTTGCTACCACCGAGCTCCAGCTTGGTGAACCAGATGAGCCAGAAGAAGGAGGGAACGAGCCAGAAGAAGGAGGGAACCTATTCCATTCATAGATGTGGGTAAAAGGCACCCCATTGCACTTCATCATTGATAGAGGTAACTAGAAGAAACTCATCTCAACAGAGGTCGTCAAGCGGCTGGCCCTGCTGACAATGCCGCACCCACAACCCTACACCATTGGATGGCTCCATCAAGGAAGCAATCTCTGCATTAGCCAATAGTGTCGACTGGCATACGACATCAAGCCCTTCAAAGATGATGTATTATGTGATGTTGCTCCTCTCAAAGTTTGTATTGTTCTTTTCGGCCAACCTTATTTATGGAAACGTCATGTTGTATATGAGTCTAGGCCTCATATTGTTATTATTACTTTGAATAGGAAATTGTACAGGATACCTGAGGCAGTCCCTTTGAGTGATATTTCCTTGATCTCTTCCAAGCAATGCAAGAAGGTCATCTCTCAGACCGAGAAATTTGTCTTCTTCGTGATTTGCTCTCAGAGTGAGTGAAAGATTGCAACCACATACAGGGCCTCCATGGCCGATCTCTCAACACAACAGAAGCAAGTGGATAAGGTCGTGGAAGAATACTCATATATCTTCTCCTCTACTAAAGGGGTACCTCTGCACTTCCAGGTCAAGCATCCCATCGATCTGACCCCAGGCGCATCACTACCCAATGGGCCAGTCTATCATCGCTCTCTGTTAGAAAACAAGGATATCAAGAGGAATATCCAAGAACTGCTTCACAATGGGCACATCCATCCCAGCTCATCGCCTTGTGGGAGCCCAATCATGCTGGTGCAGAAGAAAGATGAGACCTGGAAACTATGCATTGATTACCGAACCCTAAATAAAATCATAGTCTGAAACCGGTACCCAATTCCCCGAATCGACGACCTCCTTGATTAGCTCACGGGGGCCAAATACTTCAATAAGATTGATCTGAAGTATGGCTACCACTAGGTCCCAATAGAACAAACAGATGTATGGAAGACTACCTTCAAGACAAAAGAAGCTCTTTTTGAATGGTTGGTCATGCCCTTTGGTTTGACAAATGCTCCAACAACTTTTATGAGGATGATGGATGATATCCTATGACCTTTCACCAATACTTTTGTAGTGGTGTATCTGGATGAAATCCTCATCTACAACAAGACTTGGGCGAAACACTTGTAGCATATTCAATAGGTTCTGCACACCCTGCGATAGCACAAACTATATGGAAATCTGGAAAAATGATCCTTTGGCATGGACATGGTCCATTACTTAGGCTATATCATTGATCAACATAGTGTGCATGTGGATCCAACCATGATCTAGGTCATCCGTGACTAGCCAACCCCAACCACACTCACTGAAATTCGGAGCTTCTTGGGCCTCACCAATTTCTATCGCAGGTTTGTGATGGGATTCTCTCATATCGCATGGGCCCTCAGCCAAGTAACTAGGCGCAGTGAGAAGGAAATATTTGTGTGGGGCCTGCCCCAACAATAAGCCTTTGATGACTTGAGGAAGAGTTTGTGCTCATCCCCGATAATTTCATTACCGGACCTACAACATCCTTTTAAGATTGAGACAAATGCTTCAAACTATGATGTGGGTGCCATTCTCACTCAACAAGGCCACCCCGTGACATATCATAGTGAGACACTATCATATGTTGTTCATAAGTACCCTACTTACAACAAATAAATGTACTCCATTGTGCAAGCCTTCTGCCAGTGGAGACATTAAATTTTTGGGAAAGAGATAGTCATCCACACTGATCACAAGCCACTATAATGCATGCAAACCCAAGGCAAATTGCAGAATGACCACCATCAGAAGTAGTCAGCATACTTACAACAATTCCACCTCAACATCAATTATATAACAGGAAGTACCAACCGAGTTGGTGATTGCCTCAGCCGACCTCCAGTCACGACACTTACCACAGTGCTAGACTCTTCCATCCATGAGACCTACAGATGCCCCCACCTCTATGAGATAGACCTTGAATTATCCACCAGCTACCAAATGTTGGGTGCCAACTCAGTGGTAGCTAATTTCCATGTTTAGGACGGGTTGTTGTGCCTTTTGGGCCATATTTTCATTCCATCAAGCGATTGCATGAAGATTATTTGGGAATCTCACTAAAGTTGGGTGGCAAGACACTTTGGTGTTGAAAAGATAGTGGCAGTTCTGCAAAAACATTTATACTAGCCAAAACTTCAACAAGATGTTGGCAAGTATATCAGGTCCTGCACCACCTGCACTATTGCCAAACTGACCACTAAGAAACAAGTCTTGTACACCCCTCTGCCTACTCCTAATAGGCCATGGTAATCCATCTCAATGGAATACATGTCAGGCCTCTCATCCACCAAGAGGGGAAATGACTATGTTTTTATGGTTGTTGATCACTTTTCCAAGATGGGGATTTTAGTCGCCTAAAAGAAGATCATAGCAGAAGCCACTGCCAAGATCTTCTTTGAATGAGTATGGGTACATTTTGGGATCCCACAAACCATTATCTCAGACTATGATAGTTGGTTCCTCATCTCATTCTGGTCAAGCCTCTGGTCACTGCTGGAAACCAAGCTCACCAAATCCACTGCCTTCCACCCCCAAACAGATGACCAAATTGAGGTCGTCAATCGGATGGTCGTACATATCCTGCGCATGAACAATTCAAAACACCCCAACACATGGGATGAGAGTCTTCCCTATGTCCAACATAGCTACAAACTAGCCCTACATAACTCAACTGGCCACAACCCCTTTCAGGTGGGGTTGGGATTCCAACCATTGGGCCCCATAGATGTTGCACTACCCTTGGCGACCACCTCGACCGAATCATCCCCTGCTCCACCAGAAGATGAAAAAGACACCTAATTCATTGAGTGAATCCAACACATCCACCAACAAGTTCAGGATATTCTACAGAAGTCTAATGCCAAGTACAAGAAACGCCATGATCAACATTAGGTGCCACATAAGTTTCAGGTGGACGACAAAGTTTGGTTGCATTTGTAGAAAGAACACCTTACAGGGACCCATCAGAAGATTTTCTGACTCCGTTATGGGTCGTACACCATAACCAAGGATGTGGGTGACAATGCTTGTTAGCTCAACATTCCCCCCTTCCTTGGTCTGCATCCAGTCTTCAACATGGCTCTCCTTCGACCATATTTCCCACCATTATTGGACACCTTAGAGATAGAAGAGAATTTGAAACCAACAGAGCTCAAACCTAACTTCATGCAACAAGCATCCAGTGATCATATTGTGTACACACAGATTAAGGGCACTCGAGAGCAAAATATCCAACTTTATTGAGTTGTCAAAGCAGGGAAGCTCCTGCACCAAGGCAATTGGCTCACCCTGGGCCAAATTCAGCAGAAATTTCCTCATCTGATGGGGGTACTCAAGGAAATGGAGACCATTGCTTCCTAAGGAGGGAGGATTGATCTAGGTGGATATCGGTGGCCACCCACCTATTCCACTGGCTCAAAGAATAGTTTTCCAGCTTGGCAGCTTTTCAATAGTTTTTTGGGTTCCAAACTTTCGGGGCCGTTTTGAGGCCCTAAATGATGTGTTTTGGGGATTTGGGGCCCAGGTGGCAGCTAGAGACACTTACTTGGTCTAGTAGAAAATTTTTCGTCTTGGTTATACCTTTCCAATGGGCTATCGTGTGCCTAAAACAGAGATCGCATGCAAAAGTTACGAGACCGAGAAGTTGATGTACTAACTTACCCAAACGGGGCCCACATGACTTTTGGTGCTTCTTCTCCTAGGGTTAGGTTTTTGGATGTCTAGGGTTTTTGACATTCCTGTTTATTGTAAAATGCCTTCACAACCTCATTGTAACCATCTTCTGGCGAATGAGCGCAACTGTCACATATCTTCTCAAAGATAAGCCGCCACCATTCCAGCAAGCTTGTTTTTCGTTGCATTTTACAGTTTCAGCTTATTTCCTTATTGAATAGAAAATCATTTTTATTGTATCTCTATTATTTTGTGTTAAGCATATTTTAATAATCTGTATTCATTTCGTTCTGCTCATAAAATCTAGATCATTTGAGATCTGGAGAAAAATATACGATCTCATAATCAAGTCCTTTTACCTTCAAGGTGATGTCATCAAGTCTGCATGGACTTCACGTGGACCACATCACATGTGTCAAATGACTTGGATGCTTCCTTTTGAAAAAGTTCCAATGGAGCCTCACATCCAAAATCCAGGATTACTTAAAGGTTGTATTAATAGGACCGATCGAATCCACATGATATATAGATACCTTTTATCCCAAAAGGTTGGATGCTCACTATCTATCTTAATATAGTGTTTAACATTTAACAAAACCGTGCTGAGGAATTGTGATAATCCATAAGTATGAAAAATTGGGTTTTGATTTAGGGCTTACAAAAAGGCAGAGACATATCTGGATGTCAAATCAGTCGAAGCATTGATGCACGTATCATGCCACATCACACCCATGTGTCATTCCACATCATCACCCACATGTCATGCCAAATCATCCCAGAAGCCATGTCAATGTACACATATCCTACCACATCAACAAGTGGTCACATCATCATTCACTAGAATATTGTCGATGAAATATATGGCACACATATCGAGGAAAAATGAATGGTATATAATCCAGGGTGATTCAGAAATGAATGGTTGGGATCGATTTTTAGCCAAGTGTTCGACGAATGTGTTATGAAAATTGTACTTTCACACTAAACCCCCAAGAAGAGAAGAAGATAGATTTAAAATAGAAAGTAAATGACAAAGCAATCACAGAGTACACAAAGATTTTACCTTGGAAAACCAACATTCCTTGAGTGTCTTTCTCTCTTTTTGTATTATTCTTTCAGAATAAAGGGTTCCATGACTAATATTGGTCTACACCTAAGACACAATCGACATCACACCCTCTTGCTTACACAAGAACAACTCTGCAATCAATTTGGCTTACATCTACATCACCAACAACCCTGTCCTAAATATAAGCATGAAGATCAATTACAACATCCAACATAATACAATTACAACATGCCTTATTTATAGGCTTTACCGTAAGAAAAACCGTAAATAATGGCACCCAAAAAGAGTAACAAATCCACATAGATTATCAGATACAAATCCCCCGAATCTCAGGATTTTGTTACAGTTGACTACCAATCGGATTACAAGTTGACCTCCATTTGGTCTTCAGTCAGTTGCCACATGAACTCCTAACAACCTCTTGTTGGTTGACCTCTCGACTTTTTTTCAATCACTTTGACTTTCACTTTGCTCGGTCGACCACTTTGACATTTGAATTTCACTCCTAGTCGATCCAACTCGACTAGACTTTCATTGCAAAGAATATAATAATCCAACATTCTCCCACTTGTTCTCTTCTTTGTTGAAACACATCTCCTCCTTCATATCTCTCATATTCACATAACCATTCTATGTGAGTTGTCATATGACAGAATGCTCCTGAGTCAATCAACCAAACATTTTGATCCGACTGTGTACTGGTCGATGCTAGATACACATCACCCCATTTATCTGGACTAATATTTCTCTCAGTCGACTGCATCTCATTGGATATCGTACTGACTTGTATTTCCATTGAATTTCAATCCTTTTTGTAATTCCCAACTTTACTGCATTTCCAACATCTTCTCATCAAGTGGACCGTAGATTTGTATATACCCTTTGACTTAGACTTTCTACCGGATAATTTTCCTTTACCTTAGATCTTGAATTTACCTATAGTCATGACTAAGTTATCCCAAGAGTCTTCTAAATAACATAAGAGGCTAATGCATTTCTCCTTCTTAGTGATTTTGATATCTACATATGATAACTGCTTATTATAGTATTAAAAGCATTCAAATGCTTAGTTACCAAACTACCATCACTCATCCTCAGAAGATACAGTTTCTTTCTAACGAAAAACTTATTTACCAAGGATTTTGACTGGTACAAGTTCCCTAACTTGTCCCATAGTTTATTGGCCTGGTATTCACCTGAGACATTAAGCAACACTGAATATGCAAGACACAATCAAGTCATAATCCTTTCCCTTCTTTCGAGTTTCTCCCATTCTTCCCTTAACACACATGTCGGAATGGTACCTTGATAGGTTTTTTCCCATTGTCCTTGATATACAAGGAGATATTCAATTTTAATCTTCCAAAGCTCAAAATTCTGGCTATTGAATTTTTCGTTCTCTATCCTCGAACTACTTGCCATTCTTTCATGAGAAAATTTAAAGATATCTGACTTACAACTCTTATAAGACCTAGGATTTAGCTCAAATCCAAGATTTTCAAATCAATCTTTGATATCACATGTTAGGAAAATTATACTTCCACTCTAAACCCCCAAGAATAGAAAAAAACATATTTAAACTAGAAAGTAAATGACAAGGAAATCACACAGTACACATAGATTTGACCCTGGAAACCGAAACGAGAAAACCAACATTACTTGAGCATCCTTCTCTCTTGTTGTCTTATTCTTTCAGATTAAAGGTTTACATTACTAACCTTGGTCTACACCTAATACACAATCGGCATCGTACCCTCTTACTTACACAATAACAACCCTACAGCCAATTTGACTTACATCTACATGATCAACAACCTTCTGCTAAAGATAAGCATGAAGATCAACTACAACATCCAACACAATACAATTACAACATGCCTTATTTATAGGATTTATAGTAGGAAAACCCCTAAATAATGGAGCCAAAAATGTTTACATATCCACATAAATTATTGGCTACAAATCCCGCCAATCTCACAATTCTTTTATAGTTGACCACTAGTTGACCTCCATTTGGTCTTCAATTGGTTTCCACACAAAATCCTTACTACCTCTTGTTGATTGAACTCTCGACTTGCTATCGATCAGTTCGACTTTGACCTTTCCTGGTCTATCACTTCGACCTTCGACTTTCACTCCTAGACAATCCACCTTGACTAGAATTTCACTGCAAAGAATATAACAACACAACATGACAAAACCTTGATGTGTAACCCTTAAATCGAGGTTAGAAACTACCATATATCTAGATAAATATGCCTTTAATTTAAATTTAGATGTCATATAAGGCTTGGAACATTTCCGACAGAACCATGACCATGTTGACATCTAGGAATCCAGTTCACACTTAAAAACCTTTTAAAATGAAACACCGGATCTAGATGTCGAACTGACATCACTCCTAAATGAAACTGCACAGATGGAACCTTTGACATATAGTGCTACATATATGAAATTCCCACCTTCTTCCTTGGAATATATATAGTGATCAACTTTGCTTCTCACAAATCCCAAACTAAGGTTGTGGTTTCAAACTTTTGGTACTACATCCTTGGTGATTGATTTAGACCATAAAGTGATGTCTTCAACTTGCACACTAGATATTTTTTTTCCTTTGATCTAGGTGTATATCAGTGGCCACCCACCTTTTCCAACTGGCTCAAAATAGTTTTATGGCAATTTACTATTTTTAGTAGTTTTTTGGGTCCTGAACTTCCAGAGCCATTTTGAGGCCCTAAACGACATTTTTGGGCATGGTCCGGTCGAAAAATATCATCATAGTCCTTGGATAGATATTTCTAATGATATATCATGTGCCCCAAACAGAGATCGTATGCCAAAGTTACGCCCCCGGGAAGTTGATACACCAAACTCCCCAAAACGGTGTCCACAAAACTGTTGGATTTTCATCTTCCGGGGTTAGGGTTTTGGATTTTACTTATGTTAAAAAGGCCTTTGGAGCCTTATTGTAACAATCATCTTCTTGCGAATGTGAGTATCCGTCACATCTCTTATCAAAGACAATATGCCACCATTCTAGTGACTCTTCCACTCTGTATTTTTACAGTTGCTGTACATTTCTTTCATTAATATAAATCATGTATTATTGTATCTCTGTGTTTATGGTTGCATCTCTGATACATTTATGTTATACTATTGGATATCCATGATATCTCTGTGCATTTATTTATTATATCTCCTCTTTCATTTTGTGCCGAAAAGAATCTGGGTCAGTGGTATCAGAGCAGGCTGCTCTTGATCATTTTTCAGTGCATGTCCTTGACGAGGTCCGAGTATAGCAAGTTGGGTCTCAATATTGTCCCTATTGAAGACAACCGCTCTCGCACACCCAAGAAACCCTCCACGATAGAAGAAAATAAAAATGATGGAGTAGACGATCCTATAAATCTGTTGCTTGAGCAAGCTCCCACGCAATAGAGGGACGAAATGATGGAGAATTTTTCCCACATCCTTCAGCACATGATGATAGCAACATGCGCATCTTCATCAAACAACCACTTTGGAAGCACCTCTCCTTTCAAGGTACAGGTTAATTTTGATATTCTCATATTTGAAGGTCAGATAAATGCGGATGCCCTAGAAAAATGGTTAAATCTGTTAGAAGTTTATTTCTCTGTTCATAATTTTTTCGACAGGGAAAATATCACCTTCTCACTCCTTAAAGCTCTCCCCCATGTTAAACATTGGTGGGAAACTTACTAGGATCAAAGTTCCACAGAGGAGTCTGGAATATATGGGGTCGAGCCCACTTGGGATTTTTTTGTGGATGCGGTAAAGGAGCAATATTACCCTGTTGACATCTATGAGGACCAATACATGAGATGAACCACACTATGGCAAGAGAGGGGCCAAGAAGTTCCAGAGTTCACCAATATCTTCCACACCTTGCACACCAAGTTGGGTATCAAAGACTCCGAACAACATTTGGTTCTGAAATATCGTGGGGCTCTACACAGATACATCGAAATTGAAATGGATTTTTTGGACATCTCATCACTCGATGCTACTTATCGATATGCTATTAAAATCAAGCATAAATTTAAGCACCAGAAAAAATGGGAATTCGAGTCTGCAAATCCACAACAACTAAAGTATGACAAATATGACCCTAACAAATAGTCTCCCAAAAACTAGTCCAAGCCACAGGAAAATAAGGGTCATGGGAAGACAAAGAAGGACACCGAAAAATGGTGCGATTTCCACAAAATCCCTTGGCACAACATCGATGAATGTCGCTCAAAAATGTCATTGGTGGCCGAGATCAAAGACAAGGAGCCGAATCCTGATTCAGAATCTGATTCTGAAAATACTGGTAAAAGACAGATCATCGACGCAGACCCCATTGCTATTGTTTCGACCGCAACAATTCAACCAGAAGAACCAACAAATCCTGAAGAGGGGGAGCACCTTTTTCATTCACAGATGTGGGTGAAGGGGACCCCGCTACATTTTATTGTTGATAGCAGAAGGCAGAAGAACCTCATCTTAACAGAGGTCATCAAACAATCGGGATTGTCGACAATAGCACACCCACAACCATACAACATCAGGTGGCTTCACCAAGGACAAGATCTTCGTGTCAGCCAACAGTGTCGATTGTCATACGCCATCCATCCTTTCAAGGATGAGGTATTATGTGATGCTGCCCCATTGAATATCTACGATGTTCTCTTAGGCCAACCATATATGTGGAGACGCCATGATGTTTATGAGTCTCGACCCTGTAGTGTCATTGTTACTTTGGGGGGTCATATCTATAGAATACCAGAGGTATTTCCAAATACTGTCCCACCTAAACAGTGTCACAAAGTAGTATCTCATACTACAAAATTCATCTTCTTCACAATCTGTTCAAAGGGAGAACAAAAGGATACTGCAACCACTACAGCCTCGGCCCAAGAACCTTCTATCCAACAGAAGCAGGTCGACAAGATTGTAGAAAAGTGTAAATATTCCTTCTGCACACAGGAATCTCATGTAGCCAGACTGGTTAAAAAGTTACAACCCTTCTAGCCACATGTTTGTGACAACCTTCAACAAGCTAAGCAATGCAACTTCCCCAACAAGGCAAGTAGCTCATCAAGAAGCAGATTCAACCAACGCTTTTCCCTCTCCCCTGGGAACTCAACGCAATGGATACCATTGCTTCCTAAGGAGGGAGGATTGATATAGGTGGATATTGGTGGCCACCCACCTTTTCCAACTGGCTCAAAACAATTTTCTGGCAATTTTGGTAATTTACTATTTTTAGCAGTTTTTCGGGTCCTGAACTTCTAGAGTCGTTTTGAGGCCCCAAACGACATTTTTTGGGCATGGTCCGGTCATAAAATATCATCATGAATATTCTCTGCCAAGTATTGTAGTCCTCAGATAGATCTTTCTAACAATCTATCGTGCACCCCAAACAAATATTGTATGCCAAAGTTATGCCCCCGGGAAGTTGATACACCAAACTACCCAAAATGGGGTCCACAAAACTGTTGGATTTTCATCTTCCGGGGTTAGGGTTTTGGATTTTACTTATGTTAAGAAGGAATTTGTAGCCTATTTGTAACAATCATGTTCTTGCGAATGCGAGTAGCCGTCACATCTCTTCTCAGAGATAAGTTGCCACCATTCTAGAGAGTTTTTCACTCTGTAGTTTTACAGTCGCTGTACATTTCTTTCATTAATAGAAATCATGTATTACTGTATCTCTATGTTTATGGTTGCATATATGATAGATTTATGTTATATTATTGGATATCTGTAATATCTCTATGCATTTCTTTATTATATCTCCGCTCTCATTTTGTGCTGAAAATAAGCCAGATCACCCTTTACTGCAAATATTTTGGCTTGTTTCATCTATATTTCTTCTTCTAGGTCCCCATGTAGGAATGTTATCTTCACATCCATTTTCTCTATTTCAAGATCAAATGCTACAACTAGAGACATTAATACTCTAATGGAAGCTAGTTTTGCAATAGAGGAAAAAATATCACCGAAGTCAACTCCTTCAACTTGGGAATATCCTTTCACTACCAGTCAAGCTTTGAATTTCTTGACTTAAACTGTTTTGTTCATTTTTTTCTTGAATATCCATTTACTCCCAATGAGGATTTATTCCACTAGGTAATTCAACTAAGTCCCAAGTCTCATTATTGTGCAAGGATTCCATATCTTTGACCATGGCCTCCTTCTAGAGTCTACCCTCTGCCGAGTCGATTGCCTCCTTGACTGACTTGGGCTCCTCGTCAATGTCAGTCAACACAAATGCAGAATGGAAGTTTAGTGAAATATACCTTTCAACTATTTTCTTACTCATTCATACCTCCTTAAAAATGGGTTCAGTTGTTCCACCTCTTCATCTAATTCAGTCGACTCATCTGAATCATCTTCTTCGTTCCTCGGTTCAAACCTATTTCTCTAGATTTTTCTTTGTTTGAACCACTTCAGGATCAGACTTCCCTCTGACCTATCTAAAGACCACATGTTGATTGTACACTATTCTCCTTGATGGAGGATCCCATACCTTATATCCTTCCATTCCTTCTTTGTATCCATTGAAAATACACTTGACTGTCTTCTTGTCTAGCTTGCTCTGCTTTTCCTTGGGAACAAGCATAAATGCATCACAACCAAATACTTCAAGATGTGAAAGCGACTAGCACTGATACCTCATGTGGATTCATTTCGACTAGCATCGATGAAGGAGATGTATTCACCAGATATTTTGCGGTGTCAACTTCTTCTTCCAAAAATTCTTCTACAAGCCTAACACTATTGACCATGCTCCTTTCCTCGTCAATCAATGTTCTATTCATTCTTTCAGCAATTCCATTTTTATGTGGGGTATATGGTGTGGTATTTTTGCGTGCTATTCCACACTATTTGTAGAAATACTCAATATCCTTTCCACAGAATTCACCACCATTTTCATCTCTCAACACCTTGATCTTCTTATCTGTCTAGTTTTCCATAAGAGATTTAAACTTTATGAATTTCTCAAAAATCCCTGACTTCTTCTTTAGAAAATATATCCATGCCTTCCTAGAAAATTGATCTATGAAGGAGACATAATACATGGATCCACCAATTGAAGGCACTATTACAGGGCCAAAAACATCACTATGAACCAATTCTAGAATCCCCTTCTCCCTTTTCACTTCATATGGGAACCTCACCCGATTTTGTTTTCCATATATGCAATGTTCACAAAAATTTGAATTCTAAATTACATTCAGGAAAACCTTCGACCATACCTTTGTTACACATATATTTAAGTAATTTTCTCCAATGTGTTCCATCCTCTCATGTCATAACATGGTCGAGTCGACTTGATGAGAACTTGTCGAGTCAGTTTGAATTGACTCAGACCGAGATGAGTCGAGTCGATTTGAAATTGAGTCAACTCTAGGAAAAATGATCATGTTGCTTCTAGTTGAGTCAACATTCCCTGACAACTTGTATAGGGTTCCAACCCGAAATCCTTTCATTACGACCATCACACCTCTGACCATTTTGCACGTATCCATGTGTGATACACATGTCTTCTTTCTCTTCCTGTGCATTTTTAGGTACCCATATCCAAAATATGGCTCCATGATTGTCTTCTATAGTCCATGATATTTCCATAGACTGCTTATATGCCCTCTAGAAGTAAACAGGTGCCAAAATTATATCCTTAACTATTTCAATTGTAACTTTCTCATACAATCTATGTTTTTCGCTCGTAATAGCTCGTTGGAAATATATCTTAGAGTTATTTTACTTAAGTATTAGAGATTGTGTGTAACAAAGGTACACATGATTTTCGTTACTTTTGATGGCCTAACAATGTCGTTTAGGCCCTCAAAATGCCCCTGCAAGTTGATGACCTTCAAAAATCTTAAAATTTCATAGAAAATTGATTGTTTTACTATTATAACTATCTTTTAATCTAAGCCTTCAATCTCAAAATTGGGGGTAATCTTAAATATTGATCCACTAAACCTTCCCCAGGCCCGCAGATGAATATCCATCATCAAGCACCGACTCGAATAAATATGGATCATTGATTTTCCAACACAACATCGATGATCGATGATATGCTATTTCCTTTGGTAAACCAAACTTGCTCACTGATTCCATGAACTTTGATCATCGACCATCGATTGTCTCTCTTGGAAAATCAATATTGTGCACAAATATTGAAAAACCTCGATCATCGACGATCCACCATTGATGAATATCCTTGGAAACCAACTTGTTTACCAATTTCTTTGAACCCCTATCATCGATGATCGACCATCAACCATATCTTGGATGACCTGGAAAATATGTTGACATGTAATGACATGTGTATTTTGACGTGGGATGACACATTGATGTTGATGTGGAAATATGGCTGACATGGCCTGGCATGTAGATGTTGGCATGGTAAGACACGCCATCCCCCTCTTTCCTTTTCATCAATGATCGACAACTTCTCTTGGATGAACTAAACACCTTGCCAATTCTAACGATCCCCAATCATCAACCATAGGAAATTTTCGTTGGATGCATAAAACCTTTTAACGATTTTTGTCGACCCTCGATCATCGATCATTATTGATCAATGATTTCTTTTTTCCGAGTAAATTACTCATGAATTTCACCGAACTCCAATACTTATAATTTTTTGACCAAAGTCCAGGATGAATCTAGGTAGTTGATCTCCTAGTTAAAATGGTCATGACCGTCGATCCACCATACTTCATCCAACTCTGTCGACAAGTCTCAACATTTGATCTGCCCCATTTACCAACTACTGAAAATGAATCTAGACCATTGATCTATTTCATTTCCCAAACCACCGAAAACAAATACATTTTTGGGTTGATCTACGATGAATCTGGGCCGTTGATATCAAAATCAAAAGCGATCTCGGTCATCGATCCATCAAACTTCACCTAATTCTTCAACATCCATTAAAACATGAATTTTGACCTTCCAATTCAAATTTTAACTTTGTAATCGGAAAGTTAACACCCTTGATCATCTTTGAGAGGGTACTAAGGAAAATTTCAAACTGAATCATTTATAAATTTGGGGATTTCACTTCAGAATTCATTAATTTCCTCGAATACGTCACATACCCAAAATTTCTAGCAACAAATTTAAGCCAAATTTGCGTTGATCTTGGCCCATACAAGCCCGATGTTTGAAATAGAAGCTTTGATACCAATATGTAACATTCCCCAGCTTAATTAACATTATGTGTGGAGAAACTTATAGAATTAAATTTTCTACTAAATAATAATGTAGCTTACCATCTACAGGAAAGCATACAATTTTAACCATGTGTTGATACCATGAACTATATGCATCTACAAAATTCTAAAATAAACATAAAAAACATCTAACAAACTCAAATATAAGAGCATATAAATCGTTCTCAAATATAAAGTTAATACATAGAAATTAAAATCATGGTGCAACACAGAAACAAGATAAAGCACTTATATTTTAAAATATTTTTGCAACCAGCTGCTTGGGACAGAAGTTCCACCAAACCATAGACTTGTTGTTTCGGATATAAACATCAAGTTACCCTCGAGATGGGGATAGAAATACACAAAAGAGGGAGGATTCTCACTGTGTACTCACATCTTTGAAAATCCCACAACCCACTGGTATTCTCCTACAACTATCTCAATTTTCCACCAACACTCTTCCTCTTGACCTTCCCAACCCAAGGAATGTACCCCTTCACTTATCTCAGCCCATCAGGCATCCCATTCATTTATGAGGGTCTCTCTGGTGCAAGTAAATAGGAATCTCACTACTAGGAAACTCAAGGGAGCTCACTACCAGGAAAACTATCGGAAAACATCATCAATCACTTGTTGTTATAGTGTGATTCACAGAGGAGTTCACTCTTCAATCTTGACAACCTAGCTCTTCTTCCTTGTTCTCAAAACCTAGCTCCCATGCTCTTATTCCTTTTTCTCACAACCTATATACCATGCTATTCTTCCTTGTTCTCTACTTGTTGTTCATGCAAAAACACGATTGTCCAAAAAATTCCCTCTTGGCCATACAAATTTCTTCTCCTTTGGCTTGCTTGCTTGACTTACACCCTTTCCCAAACTAATTTTACTCAGCCCCATGCTCCCAATAATTGTGGGATGTGACTTCTCACACCACCCTCTTACATGTATTTTGTAACACCCCTAGGTTGAACCCCAATTGTAAATGTAAATATAAATGTACATATGTATATAAGCTGGTGAGTTGTTTGTATCAAGTCTTGGACTTAGTTTTGTGTGAACATTCCATAGTATAGCGTGCACTTGTGTAAGTGCACAAGGATGGCATACACATCCAGGATTATGTGCACATCGACTTAAGTGCACGATTTTGAAGCTAGAGAGACTTTGTATATTTGTTTTTGTTTTTTAGGATGGTGAGCTTGGATGAAAAAAGGCCAATACACCTATATTGTAAAAGTAAATGTAATAACACACAAATATTAATGAAAACACATCATTGCGACAAAACAACCATGTAAAAGAGTATGGGGGTAAACTCCACTAGTTAGGGAAAGGGGGAATAAAAAGTTGAGGATAAGGGGCTAAGTTAAGGGGACTTAAACCCAAAGGAATATTATATTAATATTCCTTAAAGTATAAGTGTGGATATTTATTTAAACCTAAGTTCTAAGGATGGGGACAAGTGGGCCCAAAGAATTTGTCAACAAGACAAGTGTCAAGTTGGAAACAAACATACATATAGTTTGGACTTAGTTCATTTTCCTATCATTCTATCATCATTCACTCACTCACTCAGTTTTCACTATACGTTGTTGTTACTATACATGTACATGTACTTTTACCCTAGTTAGATTGGGAGCTAGATTGAAGAAGCGGTTTGTCAGGCTTGTAGGATATTGAAGAGGCGGGTTGTCAGGCTCATAGGATATTGAAGAGGTGGGTTGTCAGGCCCATGATCATTTCCTCCAGGTGAGATAATTGTTGGGAATTGATTATTGAAGGTGAAAAACTATAGCTACAGGGATCTAACACTTTATATTTGTCCTGTTGATGAAGCCCCAGAAAGGAAGTAGGGCAGCTGAGGGACTATCGAGCAGAGAAGGGGTACACTTCCTGGGGTTGGACAAACATGTGGGGAATGAGGGACTGCAGGATGTTAATTTGAGTTGGAACCTATGATTAAGTTTTCTAATGTCTGATATACTTTATCCTGGTTGGGTTTCTATATCGAGGTGGAGTTTAGCCCCAACTCGGAGGTGACCCATTGCCAAGAGTTATGAGAAATTCAGTTTAAGGCTAAGAGGAATGTGGAAGGTCTGCATGTAGTTGGTGTTCATTTAAATCAAATATAAGTGTCAATTGTGTGTTAATTTATATGTTGCATTAATATTTATGCATTTGTTTTCATGGGTTTTTCCCATGTATGTTGAATGCATATTTTTGTTATTATTTTGTACGAATTTGTGCATTTGCAGAGTATTGTTTTTATGATTTAAATTAGTATCAGAGTTCTAAATTTTAAGTGGAATATCCCAATTGGTGGTTGGGGATGCTACAAGGTCGTATCAGAGCCCATTTTTAAACACTGAACTTGGATGGGCTAATGTTGGGCATAGGCCTATTTTGAGGAAAGACCTAAATTTGGAAGGAAAGACCTAATTTTGGAGAAGAACAACTGGCAAGGAAAGCAACACGCATGAGGAAAATCATCATGCAAGAAGTAAAATCCACATGCGGGGATGCAGGAAAGCCTAACCATGTTAGGGTTAGGGTTTTTGGTAGAGATTATAATGGCTATAAGCCTGTAAAATAGTATAAATAAGAACCTAGGAGGTCTAGGTTGGGGTTCAATGGTTGTAAGTTCATAGTTGTTGAATAATTGTAAGTCCAAGGTGAGATAAAAGAGAAAAGCAAGCCATATTTTGGGGGTTAGGTCACAGACTGAGGAGCATAGTATGATCTAGTCCACCTCACAAAGGTTCCTTAACCTCATAGTGCTTGTATGATTGGAGATGTAATGCGCGCAACGTCATATTTTGCAGCAAACCTAATAAAAGAGCAGAGAAGCCAAAATCTTTGTGGACATAGCCCGGCAGGGGGTGAGCCACAGTAAAACATGTGTTATACATGATGTTTATTGCATGTTTACTTTATGTCCATGATTAGTTTATGAATGAATGGTTAAGCTAGATATAATAGAATGCATGAACATGCCTAAAAGATGAATGAATACAAGGAATATTTGAATGAATAACATGATGGATGAATGAAGAAGGAAGAATACACTCCCATATACCCACTCATTCGTAGACTGCAAGCACTTGAGCATTGCAGTCACCCATAAAGCTATCTCGAGTGAGATTTTTCAGTGCACTTTGTGTGTTGTGTTTCCTTGTAGTTTACTTGGAGGGCTAGTAGTTTTAAAGGGTTTTGTTGGAAACCTGTTGAGATCCAAAGATGGGTCACACCAAGAAGTGGAAGAGAGATTAAACCCAACAAATGGTTATGTTTCTGGCTGGAACTACAGAGGAGTGAGTGGACGAGATCCGTAGAAGAAGCATGCAGAGAATGAAGGTATAAAAAGGAATTTTGAGGCCATAGAATCCAACGAAGGCAGATATTGATAGATGGTTACAAACAAAGGAACTTGAGTTTGCACAAAAGGATAACAGAAACCCAAAGTTAACACCATGTGAATATCTTGACAAATACATGTTTAGTGAATTGCATGAAGTATTTTTCTGTGAGTTCTGATATTTGCTGCAAGAGTGGCTATTGAGGTTAAAACAAAACCACCCTACAAATTGAATCAGACAACTGGAGTGGAATCCTGTGGAGATCACGCAGTTACAACAAGTTAACAAGAAGTAGTAGATTTATGGTTGGGCAGTATTGTTGCAGGGTTTATCACCAAATTTGAAGTAGATATCGTGAAGTCTTACAACGCAACAGAGCAACATTTTCTAAAAGGACCCAGATGTAGGTATATTAGATCATTGTATACTTCAATCAAGATTTTATTGTATAACAACAGTGTGATGACCATGGAATCAGATAGCTAAACTTCCCTGCATGCAAGGGGGAAGGGGGGAAGTACTGGAAAGAGGTGGAGGAATGGAGGAAGAAATGGATAAGGGAAATAAGGAGGCATGGAACCAATCATGATGGAGGAAGATTAGATAAAGTAGATAATGGAAACAACTGCAAAGATGTGCACTAGATCACCCTACCAATATAAGATGAATAAAAAGAAGAGAGCCATAGTTGATAGAGAGGGCTTAGCAAGCGATGAGGAAGAGGTAGAGGATCTCTGGGCTGTGGAGAAGATTGAGGAAATACTGCGCGCAACATATGAAAGGAAAATAGGATGTCCAAGGGAAGGAACAGAAGGATGAAATCCAATCCAGGTCACCATCAGTGTCGAACCTACAACCCCATGTGCGATTAACACACTAGAAAGAAAACAAACATTTAGACAACCTAATTTTAGTAGAATGAAGACAACATGAAACACATTCAAACACGGAGAAACAACTAGAGGATCTAGTTCAGGAACCAATAGTCAAATATCTACATCGCGTGGAGGTAGTAGTTCAACATAGTTCAATAAGGAAGGACATGATCCCACAATCAGGTTACCATAATTTTGGAGAGAGGCATCAAAGGACCTTGAAAAGAACTTATTCATCTATGAGAAGATATGGGAAGAAAAGTAGATCACAAACGAGGATACAAAAATTGCACATTTAGCTATCATGCTAAGAGATCGTGCACTGGATTGGTACATGAGCCTAGATGTAAATAGTCCACTAGGAGTAACAAGGATGATTGCAGACATGAAAAAACTATTGATAAACAAATTTAAGAAGCTTAGCTTAGAAGATCAGTACATGAATGAAATGACCGAAATCACGAAAAAACTAGGTGAGTTTGTTTGGGAAATTTATTAGAGGTTTAAAAATCTCAAAGGTAGGTTGAAATATTCCATGACTGACATGCAACATAGGAACTTATTTGTGAACTCATTGTTACCACATTTGAAATACCCATTAAGACAACCGAATTTCCAAACTCAGGCAGAGGCTCTGCAGACAACCTTACAACTGGAAGAGAACCAATATCAGAAGACAAATCCAGCAATAGAGGAGCTAAAGGGGGATTTGAATAACCTAACATTTCAATTTAACTAGAATAAAGTCAAAGAGAAAAGATAAGTTGTTTGGTGTACCACATGCAGGAAAAAAGAACACCATAAGAATGAATGTCCAAATTTTGTGCAATACATGGAAACAGGAGTACCAAACCCTTTGCCAACAGGAGGACCATGGCACAAGATTTGTAAAACACATGGGCATTATCCATATCATTATCTAATGATGTAGAAGTATAAGACAATACCCAAAATTTCCTACTAGAATTTTTGCAAGTCAGTGGGTCATGATGATAAAGATTTAGGATGATGGAGATGATGAGAGAAAGAAATTCAGATACATATAGGGTGAAAGCATAAATGATGACATGACAAGCTACACCTCAGTTCAACCAGGTACCACCACCATCTAACAATGTGCAGTAGCAGTATAATAATGCGCAACCATAATACAACAATGTGAAACCATAGTATAACCTCACGCAATACAATCAGGTACCTCAGTACAATGCACCACGAGGAGATCGAGGTGGATACAGAGGTGGAGGATGAGGTAGAGGAGGATTTGGATGAGTTAAAGGCCTAGTAGTGTGCCAAAACTACCAACATCTAGGAAATTATGCAAGGGAGTGTCCACTTCCACCAACGACATGTATGTATTGTCGCGCAACAGACCATGATACAGAAGACTGTTCGACACTATTGGGGAAGATCCAAGAAAAAAGGAACCAGAACATCCAGAATGTCTAGTGGATCTTTGCAGAAGCAAGGGATGATGGAAGAAACATCAACATAGTCATGCGAGGAGGAGCTGAGACAAGAACTGGCGTAGTAAGACAAGATCCAAGGCAACATCAATGGGTGAAGAAGAATACTGAACCACATAAGCAGTTTGATGCATAGAAAGAAAAGGAAAAAATAAAGGAGGCAAGACATGAGTTTATCAAGAAAAAAATTGCATCTACATCAACCACACAACAAAATAAAAAATCTCCTATGGACGAGATGCCTTCCTCAATGGACCAGACCAGTGAAGCACAACATTTAGAGCAAGTAAGTAACATTAAAACATTTTTTCAATCCTGTGTTAAGTTATTAAAGGATCCATCATCTATTAAGATCTTACAAAATCTGCTAGAAAGAGGTAACACAGAGGTAGAAGGGAAATTAGAGTAGAAAACAGTCAATCATCTCCATGCAAGAAGAAGGACAAGCAAATAATTCAGACTGAATGCCAAATTTGGAGATTTCAATATGGGTGATATTATACTGGACTTAGGCTCCGAAGTAAATGTTTTACCTAAGAAGACATGGCAGTGTATGGGATAACCCACACTAGGTTATTCACTTGTCCAGCTAAAATTAGCAAATCAACACGGAGTGCTACCAATTGGAAGACTTAAAGGTGTGACAGTAGATTTGGATGGAGTGCGCACTATGACAAATTTTGAAGTAATAGAGATAGTAGATGGCACAACACCTTATCCAACATTTCTTGGATTGGGTTGGGCATTTGATAACCATGCCATAATCAACTTGAAGACAAGGAAATGACATTTGAATTAGGTGAATATAGATTCATTGCACCATTATACCCTTCAGAAGGAGAAAGGCTTGTAGAACCCACTTGTTTAGACCTGGAGGAAATAAACCAGTTGTACAGAACCACCTCGCGCAGATACTATTATATCAACCCAACTGCATATGGGGTATTCAGCTGGAGAATCATCACATCATGTGCTTTCGACTCAGATACAGGTTTGGATAATTGGCAACAACGATTACATGAAGTTTCCAGAAGAAGGTGCGTAAGAACAGACTACGTAGTAAGATGGGTTGGTACAGAGATAAGAGAACCTCCCAGTTTTCATGGGGTAAATGACCTAGAATAATTTATGACAAAATATGAAGAGGAATTAGTAGAAAATCAAAGGCTCTTAGCCCTAGATATTTCACTCAAGGCCACACCTACAAGATGGTGGGGTGTGCACAAGGAAACCATTCAGGACCTATATCAGTGTAAACGACTACTGCGCATTATATTCAACGTAGAACAAGGGAGCAATAAAATGCAGAAGTACTATGGACAATAAAAACCAGGGGAACACTTGGAAAAGTGCAAGGCACAATGGAGGATGACACCACCAGAGGAATGGACTCATCACTTTGTCCATACATTGGAAGGAATTCGAGGGAACTAGTATATAGAAAAGGAGATGCACATAGGTACTACAAAATGGACAAAACTACAACATAACTTTGTAGTAACCTTCTCATTCGAACATGAGAACCTCAATGTGGATTCAACACTGAATTTGAAACAGGGAATGATATTTACTAATGAAACATAAGTTGAAATCATGACAGAATATCAACATCAAAACATACATACAGTCAAAGTGTTACTTCCATGCTATCATGTTGAAGAAGAAGCACCAGATGAAGATGATTCACGCAACTTTTAGATTACAGAAATTGAATGAGAAAGAGAGGTGGAAGGTTCATATATGGAGTTATACGTATTTGTTGCACAAATCAAAGTTAATAAAGTCAACATTGGGACAACTGACAATCCTAAAATGGCAAGTATTGGAGACTATTGGGATGAACAAATAGTAGAAAGGATAACAGAATTACTGCGTGAATACAATGACCTGTTCCCAATGACCTTTATATATATGAAAGGCATAGCAAGGGAGCTAGGAGAGATGGAGATACCTCTCAAACCTGAGGCAAGACCTATCAAGAAGAGACCTTACAGACTGAATCCAATATGTAAGGAGAAAGTGAAAGAAGAAATTGATAGAATGTTGGAAGTTGGTATCATAGAACCAATAGAGGAATCTGAATGGATAAGTCCTATGGTAGTCCAAGAAAAAAAACAAGAGGGGACACGTATTTGTGTAGATCTGAGGAAACTTAATGATGCTTTCTTACATGACCCTTTCCCTACCCCTTTTACAGATGAAGTGTTAGAGAATGTGGGAGGCCAAGAAGCATATTCATTTACAGATGGATTTTCATGTTACCATCAGATCAAAATAGTTCCAGAGGATAGGTATAGGACTACTTTTTCTACAGAATGGGGATCCTACCAATATACAGTCATGCCATTTAGGCTGAAGAATGCAGCAACCATATTTTCAAGAGTAGTCATAGTTTCTTTTAAGGAATTCATACATCAGTTTCTAGAAGTATACCTGGATGAATTGACTATATATAGTCTATTAAAATATCATGTAGAAGTGTTAATACTAATGTTGGAAATATGCAAGCAATGTCAGATATCATTGAATATTAATAAATGAATTTTTGGGATACCTTTTGGAATATTGTTGGGGAATATAGTGTGTAAACAAGGTTTACTGGTGGATCATACTAATATTTCATCATTGTCATTTTACCACCACCAAAGTCAGTGCGCCAGTTGAGAGAAACACTGGGAAATGCAGGCTATTACAAGAAATTTATAAAGGGGTATGTGCAGATTACTGCACCAATGAAAACATGTTAAAGAAGGATATAAGATTTCAGTTGAATGAGGATTTTCAACAAGGATTGGACACCTTAAAAGTAAATATGGTCACATCACCTATCCTAGTATTCCCAGATTGGGAAAAGACATTTCATTTTCATGTAGATGCATAAACCATATCACCTGGAGCAATTCTGGCACAACCAAAAGTAGGGGAATTACACCACCATATGGTCTTTGTAACCAGAAAGTTGCCAGTATCAGAGTAAAATTACAACACCATAGAAACAGAAGGCATAGCCATGGTATATGCCCTTCAAAAGTTGAGGCACTACTTATTGGGGAAACACTTTAAAATGTTCGCGGACCATTATGCCCTCAAATACCTAGTCAACAAGCTAATTTTGTAGGGGAGGATATGTAGATGGCTATTGTTGTTCCAAGAATTTGATTTCGAAGTGATAGTCAAACCAGGAAAGCTAAATGCAGGACTTGATCACCTGTCAAGGGTAACTAATGGATAAGAACCTACCAACTTGGAAGACAACTTCCTTGATGCACATTTTTTTTTTTTTCAGTACAGATAGTTGATGAATATTTTGCTGATATTATTGAATACTTAAGTATAGGGAGTGCACCACAAGAGTTTAGCACTGCGTAGGAGAAGAATCTGGTAGTGAAAGTTGCAGACTTTCAACTTCTTGCAAAAGATTTGTACAAGATGGGTGCATATATCATTTTGAGAAGATGTGTATTAGGACATGAAAGGCCTAGAATCTTGGTAGAAGCTCATGAAGGTATATTTGGAGGACACTATGTGGGAAAGATACTGCGTAGAAGGTATTGTGCCCAAGATTATGGTGGCAAATAGTCCATAGAGATGCCAAGGAATATTTCCAGAAATGTGATGTGTATCAGAGGGTTGGAAAACCCAACAAAAGGGATGAGATGCTTCTAAGACCACAAGTAACCTTGCAAGTATTAGAAAAATGGGAAATGGACTTTGTTGGACCAATCCATTCACCAACAAAAAGGTTAGGGACTAGATATATCATTACTGTGACTAAATACTTAACAAGATGGGAAAAAGAAACATCAGTAAAAGACTGCAACACAAAGACAACAACACACTTCTTTTTTGAGAAAGTGATCACCATATTTGGATGTCCAAGGATTTTGATCAGTGACCAAGGAACTCACTTTATCAACAATATCGTCATGGTTATGACTGAGGAGTTTGAAGTCTATCACCAGAAGAGTACACCATACCATCCTTAGGAAAATGGAATGGTAGAATCCTTCAATAAGACCTTGGAGAATGCTCTGAAAAATATCTGCAATGTCAACAGGGATGATTGGGACTTGAAAATACCAGTAGTACTTTGGGCATATAGGACCACATTTAAGAAGTTGACAAGACAAATACCATTCAGATTGGTGTATGGGCAGTAAGTAGTGGTACCATTAGAATTTCTGGTACCGAGTCCATGTGTAGCAACAGTTACCAACATGATAGAAAGAGGTGCAGTAAAGAAGAGGTTAAATAAACTAATATAGATGGAAGAGACAAGATTCTAGCAGGATTTCACCAGGAAGTGTAGAAATCAAGAGACAAATCCTGGCATGACAGACATATTAAGAAGAAGATTTTTAAGGAGGGAGACCTAGTCCTACTCTATGACAATAATGTTTTTCAACATCCTCGTAAGTCTAGAATGCATTGGCTAGGGCCATATGAAGCAAATATTATCACATATGGGGGATATGTACAACTAAAGGAATTGGGATGAAAATAACTCAAAGGAATGATCAATAGTAGTTGATTGAAACTGTACAGAGACAGACGACCTCCTAGCCCTTAAAAGTTACAACACAATGAGAAAGGCATGTATATAGTGTACTATAGAAGAGATTAGGATAGAAAAAGGAGAAAAAAAAAAAGGAGAAAAAGACAGAAAAAAAAATACAAAAATAGAAAATAAATAAAATACAAAAATATTGGGAAACATAGTGCGCAGAAATAGTAGAATCAATGCGACAAAAAGGAAAAATGATCACGCGTAGCATATGGCTGATAGAAAGTGAAACATCGTGCACTAAGGAAATGCCATGATGCACTAAGGAGAAGTATAGTGCATAGGAAAAGGGGCCAATGGTCAGAAAAGCGAAAAATGATCGTTAAGGAAAAAATGCAAGAATTGGGGCATTTATGGAATTGAATAAAGCGTACTCGACAAGATTCAACGCATTAATCATAGCGAAAGAAGATTCTCTGAGAAGATTCATGGAAATAATGAAATCCTCTATATAAAGGAGAAACGCAGGCCAAACACAAATTATTGTGAAATTGCAAAAACGTGAAGCTAAAGACGAGAGGGGAGCAGGCGGGTATAGAGATTCGAAGTAGCTGAAGCTCAATCAAGAAAGAAATAAGTGCTTATGATGGCACCTCCAAAGGTTTTCGTACCAAGCCAAATATCATGCGAAACCCAAATCAGTCTCAGGTCACCACACGAAACTACAGAGGCAGAGAAGGAAATGGTACAGAGAGAGGGGATTGTTGATGTCTACACAATTCCCTTGCCATAGGTCGAACTAGTGACCGCCACACTGGTAGAAGAAGAAGAACAAGTTTTGACGATGGCTAGGATGGATATTGACTTGCACGACAGTGCACAGAGGCACAAACTAGTCACCATGGGAAACCCACAACAACCTGCAAGGGTCGAAGCAGCCCACAGAACAAATGGGGGCATCAATGAGAGGACAAAGTCTGATGCGACGAGACCACAATATGGGGAAGGGTTTGCACAACAAGAGGAGGGAAAAATTGAAGATATTATAGAGCAGTTGGAGTCGGGTGGGGATGGGACAGAGCCAAAGGCTAGGACCTCTATTGCATTGGTATGAAGAAAGGGAAAACAACCCATCATGCGGTCTTCGCGCAAGCATCCCGATGCATCAATTGTGCTACCACACATTCTAGAGGGGGTCCAAGCCACACTAACCCTACTGGGGTGCATGGAAAGGCTAAGATAATCGGACCACGACGTTCCCAACACCGACAAATTCAACCAACATGCCCATTTGGAGACCCCATGATGCAGCCAAAATAATGGGCAACAGACCTAGCAAACACAAGGATCCTGAAACTTGTAGAGATTCCCCACTTCAACAAGGGGAAATAAGTGAATAAATGTGTCAAGCAGTTGATGGTATCCCTCCATGGAGGATTCTTATGGATGGAAGAAAATGTATCCATCAACATAGATATAATTGTGTTAATCACAGGTATACCATCAATGGGCAAGAGTCCAACACAGTACTTGGATGACAAATCTGAAGAAAAGGATCTCGCTGAAGAGATATATAAAACATATGGGACATAGAGAGGCTCCGTGGGATTATCATCAAACGAATCAGCGATGCAACCACTAGGATGGCCACAAAACTAATGGCGTGCAAATTGCTATCAAGTGCCACAAGGAAGAGATCCCTGCAAGGATTGTCGCAGATGTATCTTAGTGTGAAAACGACACCATGCTCAACTAGGCCCCATATATGTTGAACCCATTCCTCGACAAATGAAAGGACACACAGGACTTGGGACATAGTTCCACTATTCATGGATGTTGATTCTGATAGCACTAATCAGGTGGAAAGAGCCTTCCTACTCTTATTTTTGTGATAGAGTAGGCCTCTGCCACGTAGTGCGGTACACATCCATGGGAAGCACGTCAGACCTCAAGAGAAGAAGTCGCAACGCGGGTATTTTTGCATGGTATCTCAACGCCATCAAGGAAAACATAGCTAACACTTGGAGGATCACTCCGGAAGTGTTCATGTAGTATCAAGGTATAGCCAACTTCATGGCTAGATGCCACAATATGTGGATCCAAGCATGTAGGGACCCAAAAAAAGAATGGTTGCAACTTAAATTCTACATCAAGGTAGAGGAAGTTGAAATGGAGATGCAAGACTGACAGGATGACTGGAAGATCCCAATCATCACCAAGAAATGCCAAAGGGAAAGGAGGTAGAGTCAAGGTCATCTAAGACACCTGTAGGAGAGAGCATTGTTCCCAAAAATTCAACACAATAGGGGAATCCTAGTCATAATCCTATGCAGTAGAAGAAGGATAGTGCTCCAAGGAAGGATGTGCAGTTAGGGAAGAAGGACATTTCCCTGACAAAGGAAGAACAAGGAAGGGGGGACAGTATGAAATAAGAAACTCCTTCGGTAGCCACTCCATAAGAAACAGGGCCACAAAAGTGACCCGTTATACATACAGAGGGGTCATGCAAGAAGGCCAAGGCTCATAAGAAAATACCTAAGTACACAATCACCAAGGATTATGTTGATCTTGTCGCAAAGAGATTACAAGATCATGCAACTGAGGAGTTTGAAGAGACCAAGCACCAAAGAGGCATGATACAAAATGAGTTGTCCGACATCAGGAAGGTACTAGAACAAATACAAGCAGTGTAAAGGCATGAAAGGGGAACATAACCATTCCCCTCAATGAAGGAAGTAGTGGAAAGGACCGTGTCAAGCGAAGAACACACCATCCAGACCATAGCACAAGCAAGTTCAAGCTTCCATGTAACATCATAAATGTTGTAGATGGACCAGGCCATTGCCCAGACACCACTTAAATATTTGGCACAGGTACAGTTGGTACTGGCGAAGATACCAACAAAGCCATTGTACAAACATCAAGTCAGTGTCATGCAAGAAGTGCAAGAAGTGCACAAGAACATATGCAGTGGAATTGCAGGAAAACAAGAATGACAAGAATGCCCTGGAAGTGGTAGTTGAGCAGGTAAAGCTCGAGACAAAAGAGGATAAATAGCGTGAATCTAATTTAGAGTAGAATTTGAAGGAATTAGTCACAAGGATTCCAAACAGCGTGTAGGCAACCATGAGCAATGCGGAAGAACATATCCAAATCATCGCGTAGGCGCTCGAGAACTACAAGAAGGAGATCAAGGAGCTTAAATGATGCAGACCCCCTCTCTCTCCTCAGGGCTGATCGACCTTCTATTCTAGGATCGTTTAAGTCTCTAAGCTAAATTATCTCCTCGGGACCCTGCTAGCCCCCAAATTGATTTAACATATGCCCCTTTATCACCTTATGCGTAGGTAATATGCAATTCGCAGGCCCTTTTCTTAGCGCTCTTTAAAATTTTAAAATTGACGGGCGCTAGCTCCTTCTGCTAGGTCCCTTTCTCATATGACGTCGGGATGTGACCCAGGGATAAACTCTAAAGTGCTTTGCAACTTCTGGCTTCAACTATTTTGGCAATGGCTGCAACCTTTTTTCTCGAACCCTGAACTACGAACTCACCTGGACGATCGACGATTCTCGTTTATCTGACAGCCAACAAATGTGATCCGCTTCGGACTTTGGCATTCGAGAGTTATGAATGTTCCAAGACCTTTTTCTCCTGGATTTATTCACACCCAGAGCTTCAAATCAAGCGCCACATGTCCTTCTGGATCAACAGCTCCTGATTCCTTCGACAATTTGGGCTTCGGTGCTTTTTAACGCACCTGACCACTTTTTCCCTGAAGTGACCTTTAGCCGAAGCTAGGGATAAAATTCCACGTACTTAACTCGATCAAAACTCGATATTATGCTTTGATTCCCCTTCAGGTGACTTGCAGTGAATGCCCCTTTGCTTCCCTTTTTCCCATAGTGTCAATCCTCCAAAGTGACTGATCTTCCCCCACACGTCCTTTTCCAACTGACAGTTCAGATGGAGTTCAATTCTTAAACCTTCAGGACTTTTCATGCCTTCACTCCTCAATTCCTCTAAAGTGACTCCACGCTCCATGTATCCCTCCATTCATCCATGACTCCTATTGATTTCAGCCTTCGAGACTTATGACCTTTGGGATTTCATGCTTTGTTTTCCCCAAAGTGTTCTATGATCGAAGTGACAGATCTAACGCCACGTGTCCAAGAAACTGATGGCTAGGATGGGATCTTACCTCTGGAGCTTCAAACAACTTCTGGTCAACTATCCACTTCCTCCTCGCTCTTCCTTTGAAGTCCACGATCTGGTGACGCGTGTCCTTCCTAGATCGACTGTCATGATGGACTTCACTACTTCAGGCTTCGATAGTTTTCCTCACTCCACACAGACTTTTCCTCGAAGTGCTCTCCTTTTGAATCACATGGATCTCCGCCACGTGTCCCTTCCAGATCCCATGGTCTATATTTCTTCGGCCTTCAGGATTTTTGTTTACTCCACCTTGCCTTTCCTCTGAAGGACTCTCCCTCCGAAGTTTGCAGATCTCTACCATGTATTCTCGCTGCATCCAATGTCTAGGATTACTTCACAACTTGAGGACTTCGACGATCCCCATTCTTCAATAACTTCAAAACCTCTGAACCATGAAGTGTCGAAGGAATCCATGGCTAGCCTACGTGTAACTCTCCCAGATCTTCTACCACCTGTCTCTCTTGATAATGGGCGTTCTTGATCCACTTTGGGACTTCGCGAGTCCACTCTCCTGTGCACTTTAAAAGTGTTTAAATTATGTGCACTTACATGGATACGATGGATGTCGATCCTTCACGCTTAGATCTGATGGATGATATTTATTTTTCTCCTCTGCACGCTCCTCCTATCCAGACGTAGAATTCGATGGTCTAGATCTCCTCCTGCAACTGATCTGATGACAATTGTTGCTCCTCCTCCTGAGCTTTGGCTGTCTCCCGAATTAGAAGAATTTCCAAATGTCAAAGGTTGTGGTCTTTGATCCTCCTATGAGCTCGACTACTTTGAGTCTCAAATTCTCTCCTCCTCCCGAGCTTCCGAACTCGAATAAATTTTGTCTCTGGCACACACCTTACGCTTTCACTTATGAGCTTGTGAACTTGCTCAAAACTCCTCTGAGCTCTTGAAATTGAAGCAAGTTCACCTCTGCGCACTCCTTGCACTCGAATGAGCCTTTAGATGGCTTTAGACTTTCAACACTTTATCTAAGTGTTGGACTAGTGCACTCCTTACACGAGTATTCCTCCTGCTTCCTGATCTCTTTCAGGTTCAGTAACACACTCCTTGCATCTGCTCAATGCACACTTGCATAGATCTTCCCTAGAGTGTTCAAAAACTCTGGTTTTCCTCAACTTCCCTCAACACTTGAGAATGTGTTGGTTATGTGCACACTTTACACTTGCTTGAAGCACTCCTTGTTGAGCCTTTCCTTCATAGTGTCCAACAACTCTGAGGTAGTTTCTCCTTCCATAGATTTCCAAAGTGTTCAGTAACTTTGGGGTGTCCTCCCTAACACTTATCTTCTATAAACTCGAAACATAGTTCACTTGTGCACACTTTCACCTGCTCAATGCCCACCTGACAGAGCTCTACAAGGTGTTCAACAACTCTGTCTTTTGTGCCTTCTTTTCCCAAGATGTTTAGTAACCTTGAGGCTCCCCCTGAGTTTGAGAATATCCTAGTGTGCCCTCCTGACACGTTCTCTCATGCACACACCTTGCACTGTCTCACAGAGTTTTCAAGACTCTATCATGCACTCCTTTCATTTAGCCTAAAGAACCCAGAAAAGCTCAACAACTCTAAAACATATAGTGAATTCTATCTTAACCCTGCAGATGGAAACTATCACATACATCTACAACATAAATGAACACACACATTGACAACATAAAACAAGCATTCACCAAACAAGATTTCATAAACAGTGAAATATGTTCTTTTGTATTAATATCAGAATGTCAATTACAATGTGTGCAAAATCTCGGACTATAATAGAGTCTCGACTGCAACAGAGTGTAGGACTACAATAAAGTCTCCACTGCAATAGAGTCTCGACTTTCAAAACTTTGTCTAAGTGTTGGCCTAGTGCACTCCTTGCACAGGTCTTCCTCCTGCTTCCTGATCTCTTTCAGGTTCAGTAACACACTCCTTGTGTCCGCTCAATGCACACTTGCAGAGATCTTCCCTAGAGTTTTCAACAACTCTGGTTTTCCTCAACTTCCCCCAACAGTTTAGAATGTGTCGGTTCTGTACACACTTTGCACTTGCTCGAAGCACTCCTTCCTGAGCCTTTCCTTCAGAGTGTCCAACAAATCTGAGCTAGTTTCTCCTTCCACAGATTTCCAGAGTGTTCAGTAAATCTAGGGTGTCCTCCCTAACACTTATCTTCTCCGAACTCGAAACAAAGTTCACCTGTGCACACTTGCACCTGCTCAATGCCTGCCTGACAGAGCTCTATTGAGTCTTCAACAACTCTGTCTTATGTGCCTTCTCTGCATAGTTCCTCCTCCAAGGTGTTCAGTAACCTTGAGGCTCCTCCTAAGTTAGAGAATATCTTGGTGTGCCCTCCTAGAACATTCTCTCCTTCGAACACCTTTCACTGGCTCATAGAGTTTTCAAGACTCTTTCATGCACTCCTTGTATTTAGCCTAAGGAACCTAGAACAACTCAATAACTCTCAAACAGATAGTGAATTTTATCTTAACCCTGCAGATGGAAACTATCACATACATCTACAACATAAATGAACACACACATTGACAACATAAAACAAGCATTCACCACACAAGATTTCATAAACAATGAAATCTGTTCTTTTGTATTAATATCATAATGTCAATTACAATGTGTGCAAAAGATCGGACTGCAACAAAGTCTCGACTATTCTCTCGTTGGCTTATAATGTTTTTTCATCAACTTTCAACAGCCTCCACTGGGCATATGTTACAAATCTTTATACAATTGGGCTCCTCGAGCCTTTCTCTCCAACTACTCTAGTGGTGTCTAATCACCATCACAACGTCTAACTACTGGGGCTTATTACATTGAATGACCATTAACAATTCAGATCTGAGGCGATGCTCGAGATCTGTATAATTCAGAACATATTAAAGGCCTCCATATCTATTGCATGTACAAATGAATCAACTCAGCTCTTATCAGCCTTACAACATTTAATTGCATTTAAAATTTAAAAATGGGAGGCCTATGCCTCTCCTTTTCTTGAATGTGCTTTGATGTGCTGAATAGTTGGCGCTTTTATGAGGTGGAAAGGATGCTCCTGCATCATTAAATAAAAATTAACCCCGACTACTCCTCTGGAAGTTATGGATGAAAGGGAACAACAAGGAACCCTGCAATTGGAAGTGATGCAGAAAGAAGCTGAAAGGGTCACACAACTATTTGAAAAGACTGCGCAACTATGGATAATGATGGAATAAGATGATAGGGTCCAACAACTAGATCAACACGAGGAGGGAATTAACACTGCAATCCAGTAGTTGAAGTAGAGGAAAAATTCCATGAGCATCACAGAGCGAGTGAAGGGTGTGTAGGAGATGAAGACCCTACAGGAAGAACTGAAGATTGCGCAGAATAACAAGAAGGCAAGGCCAACCTAGTTAGAACCTATATTCCAAGAGAAAGCAACACAAATTATTGTGAAACTGGATAAGGAAAAGACAAGAATGGATCAGGACCATATTGAGAGCATAGAATATCTCAAGGACTACATCACAAAACAGAGGATAGAAGATCTCATAGAGAAAGATGAACAAGGCAGAGCAAAAGGGGAAGAGCTAGAAGGGAAATTCCACAACTTGGTAGAGGTTGTTTAGGGAGTGTGCACAACCTGAGTGGCTCGGGATGAGCCACATGTCAATTTTGGGGGTCGGTTGGGTGCAAGCCTATTTTGAAGAAAGACCTAAATTTGGAAGGAAAGACCTAATTTTGGAGAAGAACAACTGGTAGGAAAAGCAACACGCATGAGGAAAAACATCATGAAAGAAGGAAAATCCCTGGCAAGGAGGTAGGGAAGCATAACCATGTTAGGGTTAGGGTTTTTGATAAAGATTGTAACAACTATAAGCCTGTAAAATAGTATAAATAAGAACCTAGGAGGTCTCAGTCGGGGTCCAATGGTTGTAAGTTCATAGTTGATGAATAATTGTAAGTACAAGGTGAGATAAAAGAGTAAATTAAGCTAGATTTTGGGAGTTAGGTCACAAGCTAAGGATCTTGGTGTGATCTAGTCCACCTCAGAGAGGTCCCTTAACCTTATAGTGCTTGTATGATTGGAGATGTAATGTACGTAGTGCCATATTTTGCTGCAAACCTAATAAAAGAGCAGAGAAGCCAAATCTTCGTGGATGTAGCCCATGAGGGGGTGAACCACGGTAAAACATGCGTTATACGTGATGCTTATTACATGTTTACTTTATTTCCATGATTAGTTTATGAATGAATGTTTAAGCTAGATATATTATAATGCATGCATAGGCCTAAAAGATGAATGAATCCTAGGAATATTTGAATGAATAACATGATGAATGCATGAAGAAGGAAGAATACACTCCCATATACCCACTCATTCATAGACTACAAGAACTTGAGAATTTCAATCACCCATAAAGCTATCTCGGGTGAGACTGCAAAGTGCACTCTGTGTGTCGTGTTGCCTTCTAGTTTACTAGGAGGGTCGATAGTTTTAAAGGGTTTTGTTGAAAACCTATTGAGATCCAAACCTAGGTTAGACAAAGAAGTGGAGGAGAGATTAAACCCAACAACTGAGTTAGCAGAGTGATGACATAGAAATTCATGGAGAATTAGTTTATGGAGTATGTGTGTAGCTTATTTGATTAAATTATTGCGGAAAAATTGAGATAACTCTCATGGATAATGTGAAGAAATCGAGCCCGAAAATTAAAAATAAGCAATTTCAATCTCTAATGGGAAATTTTGGGTCTGCAGATGACCAATTTTTTTGAGTTTATAGAGTAGCCGTGCTGCACAAGAAAAATTGGGTGAAATCAGGTAAAAGCCCTAAATTTTGCAACAAACTTATGGAAAAATCAGCTAAGCGCAGAGAAATAATTGTGTGCGCACTAAAATTTGGCATTGTGCGGTGAAAAGATGGTGATTTGTGGGTGTGTGCACTAAAACTGGGTGCTACACGGTGCAGATATGGTGATGTATGAAAAATAATGGTGCGCGGATGTGCACACTAAAATTTTGTGTTGTGTAGTGCATAGATGGTCATGCATGGGAAATAATGGTGTGCGGGTGTGCGTACTTAAATTTGGCGTTGTGCAGTGTAGAATGGGTGGCATGTGCATAAGGGGGTGCATGGATAAGCGCACTAAAATTTAGCATCACACGATGCAAATCTTGTGGCACACACCTAATGTTGGTGTGCAAGGTGTGTGCATTGAGTACTGGCAAAGCACAATACAAATTTGTGGGTGCAAGCACAATGTTGGTATGCAGTGTGTGCACGTTAAATATTTGCGCAGTACAAATATAGAATTGTGGGTGAGCACGTAATTTTAGAGTGTAGTGTGTGTGCATTAAATATTCACACTGCACAAAAATAGAATCGATGGTGCGCAGTGTGAGCGCATTGAACCTTGGCATTGTGTGGTGCAAAACTTGCAATACACGTAGAATATGGGTGTGTGACACAAAATTTGTGTGCACTAGATATTTGCACATGACACAAGGGTTGTGCACAATAGATATTAGCGCACGACACAAAAATCGTGCACAGTAGATATTGGTGAGCGACACAAAAGTTGTGCGCACTAGATATTGGTGCACGACATAAAAGTGGTGCACATTGTAGATAGGTGTGCGGTGCATGCCCTAAATTTTGGCGTTGCACGTGTATATTTGGTGCACGCGAAGTCGAATTGGCGGTCTACAATAGCAGGAAACCAATGATTTTCCATGAAATTTTTGTATTGTTTGAAGGTCATCTTTTTGTAAGGCATTTTTGAGGCCCTAAACTATGTTTTTAGCTACTCAAAAATAGTACACCCAAGGTATAATATTTGTAGCTCAAATGAAATATATGTTGGATTACTAAGAGGGGGGGTGAATCAGTAATAATGTAATTATAATCCTTTTTCTTCAAATTTTATATCAATGTAGAATTATTATCCAATATTGAGCAGTAATAAATAAACAATCACACACATGCACAGTACACCAGTGTTTTACGTGGAAACCCAAATCGGGAGAAAACCACAAAATGCTTTTTCTTATATGTCTTGAAGAATTACATTCATTGGA
>SNQJ01S0030023.1:54791-68339 GCA_010110895.2 Picea sitchensis
AACACTAAAAAAAAATATAAAAAAATCAACATTTAAGTATAATATGAGATGAAACATATTACATACCTTAGTATCTGTGTCATACAAGTGTTCGACAAATTATTCATAACCTTTAAGTTCACTAGAAACAATGCAGCGGAGAGAAGATTTTCTCTTGATCCTTCATAAAGTCGTTTATTTGCCTTTTCTAATAGAGGTTCATCATAAATACCAACATTTTCCCCATCCTCATCCGGCTGCGAAAACAATCTTGGATCATTTGATTTGTCCCATAATCTTCTTCCATGGGATCATTAACTTGATGTGTCCCATCATCTTCTTCAATGAGATCTGCATTTGCTTGGTCATGATGATGTTCCTCAGCTTGTACAACATCATTTCTACTAATAATTGGTGCAATATTCTACGGAAAGTTAGAGGGCAACTCTAACTTTATAATTACAAACAATCATGCAAAATTAGTGTATACTATAACAAACATTCAAACAATATATATACATATATATATAATTTGATATAAAATTGAAAAAATAAAAAAAGATAATGAATATATAACTAATTACCATGGGACGATATTCATTTGATCCACCATCAATGTGACCATATTTCTTATAATTGTTTGTAGCTGTTGCTATTAAAATTATTACGAGACGTCTGAGGAAACATTTTTTACAAGGCAAATAACATTTACCATCACCCTTTCCACCCGCTTTACTTTTTTCCCCACCTCTAACAACATTCTGTGACATTTTTCTGCTCAAAAATACCCTTTCAGAACCGTCATTGTTATAGCAAGATTGTGGAAACATATTTAAATCGTCAAATATTTATAGTCCAATTTTAGGTCACTATCATCGCAATTGCAATGAACGTGACCTAAAATATTTCTTTTTTTTACATATTTATTTTAGGTCATTTTCAACGGTCAATTTTAAGGTTAGGTAAGTCGTCACTCTTGCGACAGACAAACTACATTCATCGCTCTTGCGACGAGCATTGACCATAATAATTTATTCAAACTACATGCATCAATATAGCGATGAATATGGGGTGGATTTATAAAAATTGAACTTTATGTTGCGACGAAAGAGTACTTTCGTCGCAAGTGGTCGTCGTAATTTTTTCAATATGTAGTAGTGAGAATTGCACACTTGCTAAGTGAGGATGTACAAATGAACTAGGAAACTTCCTATTTATACTAAACTTTCCAATTTATTGGGGCCGACTTCTCCTCCTGGATGTGTCTATTACTTTAATATTATTTCTCTTGAGGCTGACTTCTCTCCTAGGGTTTTCTAACATATGTTTATCGGTTCTCTTGCTTCCAAAATATTCTATTCTAAGTCAAAGGTTACAATTGGAGGTTAATACCTCCCATAGCTACCAAAACATCAACACAACCTCTTATCTAGGGAGGTATTAACTAATATGTTCTTCATGTAATGGTCTCAAACTCATCCATCCATCTCACATGGCATGGGGAATAATCACATAGTCTTGCATACCAATATACATGTATCATCACCATAGCCACACATGCTATCTCATGATCAAACAAATCATGTAACAAGTATCATGTCCAAACAAGCCATCTCATGATCAAACAGATAATGTAACAAGTATCATGGCTAAACATGACATCTCATGATCAAAGAGATCATGTAATAAGTAGCATGGAAAAACATTCCATCTCATGATAAAATAGATCATGTAACAAATAACATGGCCAAATAGGCATTCTCATGATCAAACAAATCATGTAACAAGTATCACCATAATAGCCACATAAGATCTGCCATAGTCACACACGGACTATTTGATGGTCATGTTACAATCATGCATCTGAGGCCTCATCATTCTTCCGTATTTATGCCGTTACAAGGATTCAACTAGTTCATATATAACTAGGAAACTCACCATCTCACACAAAGTCTGGCATCTAGTTCATAAAGAATTAGTAACTCATCAACTCACACATAATATGACATCTAGTTCCTAAAGAACTAGTAACTCACCAACTCATATAGAATATGGAATCTAGTTCATAAAGAACTAGTAACTCATCAACTCACACAAAATCTAACATCTAGTTCATAAAGAACTAGTAACTCGCCAACTCACACAAAATATGGCATCTAGTTCACAAGGAACTAGTAACCTCTGGTTGGCACACCAGGAAACTGGTCCACAATGACCAGACATATAATCACATGGATTAGGTTATGTAGTGCACACACACTACCCATATATCCCAATGCTAGGAAACACCTCCAACCACACATGTTGGCCCACCATATTGAAAAGTCAGGTAACTAACTAGCCATGAAGACATGGCATCTGTTGATCTCGTGCGAGATCATGATTACTGGTGCCATAGTCAGGAACATGTGTACCAAAATATTTAATTTGATTATCCCTCTACATACCATATTGTTTCATTGGAGTAGCAGTAACTCGACGTACCAGACTATTTCACTGGACTAGTCGTACACATCCCCCTAACTGGTGCCACAGTCAGTGCCCGATCATGAATCACCTATTGTCCACTCTATGTCACACTACTATTTAGTGTCACATCTGTAATCCATCACACTTCCACAACACTTCCTACTACCTAGGGAACACACCACTTCCCAATGCATGGGGAACACAACACTTCTCGCTACTTGGGGAAGTCCTTTTGAACCACTCCAATATTTTCCCTGAAGTACTCAAACTTCACCCTTGACAGAGGCTTGGTCAACACATCTGCTATCTTCTCATCTGTAGCGATAAATTGGAGCTTCACTACTCCCTTCTGCACCATATCTATGATATAATGGTACCTGATCTTGATATGCTTGGAAAACACTAGGTTCTCTATCAACTCCACACAACTCTTGTTGTCACACCAAATCCAAGTCACCTCTAACTCATGATCAAATAATCCTATAAGAAAATTCTAAAGCCACACTGCTTCGCTTCTAGCTGAACACACTGCTATATACTCTTCATCATCCGTACTAAGCGCCACACTAGTCTGCTTCCTATTGAACCATGAGATCATAGTTGATCCCATACTAAAGCAACATCCAGATGTACTCATCCGATCAACAACACTACTAGCCCAATCTGAATCCGTAAATCCTTGGAGGCTTATCTCACGATTTGAATCATATCTTAGTCCATAATCAATTGTACCCTTCAGGTACCTCATCACAGTTTTTGTTAGAATAAAGTGAACACGTCTCAACTCAACCATATACTTACTCAATGTGTTCACCGTAAATTATATATATGGCCTTGTGTTCATTAATTTCATCAAGGAACCAATCATTCATCTATACATGGTAGCATTCACTGTCTCTTAGGATGTATCACTCAATAAATTTATATTCATCACCATCAATGTAGTCATGGCTTTACAATTCATCATTCCAAATATCTTCAGAATATCTATAGCATATTTTCCTTGGCATAGGAAAATCTCATCTGGTTTCTTCCACACCTCTAGACCCAAGAAATAATGCATCATACCCAGGTCTTTCATCTGGAATTCTATATCAAGCTTCATCTTACTATCAATGATGAGCTTCTCGTCTCCTGTTAAAAACAGGTCATCCACATATAACAATAATATCACTAGTCCACCATCCACAAACTTGTTGTAAGGGTTGGAATATTCTTTACTCTTAGTAAATCCCAAGCTCATCAAGAAACTGTCTGATTTAGCATATCATGCCTTGGGTGCCTGCTTAGGCCCATACAAATATTTCTTCAATCTACATACATGAGACTCATTATCATGTATTTTATGGCTGCTCTATGTATACTTCTTCTAACTACAGGAGCAAGTGTCTCATCATAATCTTCTCCCTCTTGGTGGGAGAATCCTCTAGCCATAATTCAGGATTTGTACATCTCTATGATTCCATCAACAACATGTTTCGTCTTGTAGATAAATTTGGAAGTCATCACTAACTTCCCTTCTGGTCTCAAGGAAAAATCCATATCCCAGTTCTTTTGACTGGATTCCTCCTATGTCACTGAAACAAGGGAATCCTCCTAGGAGATATCACATCTCCTATAAGTCTCTAAAGCTACAATCTATCCTTCTGAACCCATGACAATTGTCTGTCAGTCCTGGAAGATGTCTCTCTCTCCCATATGAATCTGAGGAGGAATAATTTATGAATGAAAGTCTCTAAGCCACTGACTCTCTCTGAAATCAGGCTCACTCTGATTCTTCATTCTCCCTCTAAAGGTTGACTCCCTCCGAGTCTATACAATATTTGGAGCCATCTTCTCCCTCTGTATGTGATGATTTCCTCTAAAGTATCCTATGAATGGTCCTGAGGAGGTTGCTCCTCCCTATTGTATCATGAGGGATGACTCCCTCTAAACTCTAGCTCCTTCTGAGTTGGTACTTGGTGTGGCTACCTTCCTCACCACTGGTGGAGCCATCTACTTCTCATTATATATCTCATCGATGCTATATATCTTTGCATCCTACAAAGTGTCACAAGACCATGTTGGTCTCTTCCTGGTTAATGCACCGATTCTGGGTATGCCCTTTTGGCTCTACTAACACTTCCTGATGATTTGAAGAGTGACAAATTGTACTAGAGGGATTTGTTCAGCCATCTTTGGATCCTTATACTCCGTATAATCAATCTCCATGTGAGATACTTTGTATCTCACAAAAATACTCTTCTTCGTCCTCTTTTTCTTCGGTACATGGATGTATGCGGTCGAGTATACAACTTCTTATTTGGGTAGTCTACTCTATATCTCAAACTAGATACCATCTAATATGTTTCCTCCTGCAACCGTCACTACATATTCCCTTAGAGTTATCACCTGTGACCTTTCTGGAAAAATACCAACAACAAGGGAAAACAATAGACAAGAATAATACTCTTATAATAATAACAATAACAATAACAAGAACAATTGTTACACTAGATCCTTCTCAGAGCTATCACTTGTGACCTACCCGGAACAAGAACCAAAATAGAAAATACAATAATAATAAATAAGAACTACACTCTTCTAGTGTTGTGACCAATCATTCCTCCATGGTAACCTACCCGGAATAAGAAATCAAGAACACAAATATCTCCATGGTAACCTCCATGGAATTTACTAGATATCATGCCTGAGACAAGAGAAACAAGAGAAAAAACATTTCCAATATAATATCATTTTGATAAGAATATATCTATGTTAACAAGAATAAAAGACAATTTCATGGTAATCAACATATCATTACCAAAGTGACATGCTTAGAAGAAAAACAAGAAGTATCTCCTAGAGGAGATGTTATTTCATCTTGCAAACAAGTACAATAAGCATTTATATCAATAGTACTCACATGCTACCAAGTATTCATTGTATCTAGCAGTAACAAAACCTTTCAAGGATTTCTATCACAACTATAGTGTTTACTTGTAATGTAGCAATGATCAAACTTGATATGTGCAAATTGGAAACTTATCAATTTAATCAATCAAACCTGGAACCTAGAGTCTTATCTTCAAGAATGAGTAGTTTTGTTGATTTTATTCCGAGTCTCCTTAAATCAAGATGACAAGTATTCTCTCCAACCTGTCCCCTGTATTAAGACAATATGCTTTCTTGACAGAAATCTGAGTTAGGGAATATAATGCAAGTAAAATCGAAAATACTTTGACTAGAGTCAGCTCATAACTTTAACTTTGACCAAAGGTTAGTATTATAATCATAGCTTCAATAGATCAAAATAAAAATATATGTTCATAAGATCGCAATAATTCCATAACAACTAGAGGCATATTAAAATAATCAAACTTGGAGTGTGTTGTTCCTCTAAAAGTGTTGGATCTGAGATCCTTCTGGATCTANGAAAAAAAAGAAAAAAAGATAATGAATATATAGCTAATTACCATGGGACGATATTCATTCGATCAGCCAATCAATGTGACCATATTTCTTACAATTGTTTGTAGTTGTTGCTATTAAAATTCTTACGGGGCGTCTGAGGCAACATTTTTTACAAGGCAAATAACATCTACCATCACCCTTTTCACCCGCTTTACTTTTTTCCCCACCTCTAACAACATTCTGTGACATTTTTCCGCTCAAAAATACCCTTTCGGAATCATCATTGATATAGCAAGATTGTGGCAACATATTTAAATTATCAAATATTTATAGTCCAATTTTAGGTCACTATCATCGCAATTGCGACGAACGTGACCTAAATATTTCTTTTTTTTTACATATTTATTTTAGGTCATTTTCAACGGTCAATTTTAAGGTTAGGTAAGTGGGCACTCTTGCGATAGACAAACTACATTCGTCACTCTTGCGAAGAGCATTGACCATAATAATTTAGTCAAACTACATGCATCAAGATAGCGATGAATACGAGGTGGATTTATAAAAATTGAACTTTATGTTGCGACGAAAGAGTACTTTCGTCGCAAGTGGTCGTCGTAATTTTTTCAATATGTAGTAGTGAGAATTGCACACTTCTTAAGTGAGGATGTACAAATGAACTAGGAAACTTCCTATTTATACTAAACTTTCCAATTTATTGGGGCCGACTTCTCCTCCTGGATGTGTCTATTACTTTGATATTATTTCTCTTGAGGCTGACTTCTCTCCTAGGGTTTTCTAACATCTGTTTATCGGTTCTCTTGCTTCCATAATATTCTATTATAAGTCAAAGGTTACAATTGGAGGTTAATACCTCCCACAACTACCAAAACATCAACACAACCTCTTATCTAGGGAGGTATTAACTAATATGTTCTTCATGTAATGGTCTCAAACTCATCCATCCATCTCACATGGCATGGGGAATACTCACATAGTCTTGCATACCAGTATACATGTATCATCACCATAGCCACACATGTTATCTCATGATCAAACAAATCATGTAACAAGTATCATGTCCAAACAAGTCATCTCATGATCAAACAGATAATGTAACAAGTAGCATGGCTAAACATGCCATCTCATGATCAAAGAGATCATGTAACAAGTAGCATGGACAAACATTCCATCGCATGATAAAATAGATCATGTAACAAATAACATGGCCAAATAGGCATTCTCATGATCAAACAAATCATGTAACAAGTATCACCATAATAGCCACACAAGATCTGCCATAGTCACACACAGACTATCTGATGGTCATGTCACAATCATGCATCTGAGGCCTCATCATTCTTCTGGATTTATGTCATTACAAGGATTCAACTAGTTCATATATAACTAGGAAACTCACCATCTCACACAAAATCTGGCATCTAGTTCATAAAGAACTAGTAACTCATCAACTCACACATAATATGACATCTAGTTCCTAAAGAACTAGTAACTCACCAACTCATATAGAATCTGGAATCTAGTTCATAAATAAATAGTAACTCATCAACTCACACAAAATCTAACATCTAGTTCATAAAGAACTAGTAACTTGCCAGCTCACACAAAATATGGCATCTAGTTCATAAGGAACTGGTAACATCTAGTTGGCACACCAGGAAACTGGTCCACAATGACCAGACATATAATCACATGGATTAGGTGATGTAGTGCACACGCACTACCCATATATCCCAATGCTAGGAAACACCTCCAACCACACATGTTGGCCCACCATATTGAAAATTCAGGTAACTAACCAGCCATGAAGACATGGCATCTGTTGATCTCATGCGAGGTCATTATTACTGGTGCCACAGTCAGTAACATTTGTACCAAACTATTTAATTTGAGTATCCCTCTACATACCATACTATTTCATTGGAGTAGTAGTAACTCGACGTACCAGACTATTTCACTGGACTAGTCGTACACATCCCCCTAACTAGTGCCACAGTCAGTGCCCGATCATGAATCACCTATTGTCCACTCTATGTCACACTACTACCTAGAGTCACATCTGTAATCCATCACACTTCCACAACACTTCCTACTACCTAGGGAACACAACACTTCCCAATGCATGGGGAACACAACACTTCTCGCTACCTGGGGAAGTCCTTTTGAACCACTCCAATATTTTCCCTGAAGTACTCAAACTTCACCCTTGACAGAGGCTTGGTCAACACATCTGCTATCTTCTCATCTGTAGTGATAAATTGGAGCTTCACTACTCCCTTCTACACCATATCTATGATATAATGGTACCTGATCTTGATATGCTTGGAAAACACTAGTTTCTCTATCAACTCCACACAACTCTTGTTGTCACACCAAATCCAAGTCACCTCTAACTCATGATCAAACAATCCTATAAGAAAATTCTAAAGCCACACTGCTTCGCTTCTAGCTGAACACACTACTATATACTCTTCCTCATCCGTAATAAGTGCCACACTAGTCTTCTTCCTATTGAACCATGAGATCATAGCTGATCCCATACTGAAGCAACATCCAGATGTACTCGTCCGATCAACAACGCTACTGGCCCAATCTGAATCCGTAAAGCCTTGGAGGCTTATCTCACGATTTGAAGCATATCTTAGTCCATAATCAATTGTACCCTTCAGGTACCTCATCATAGTTTTTGTTGGAATAAAGTGAACACGTCTCAACTCAACCATATACTTACTCAATGTGTTCACCGTAAATTATATATATGGCCTTGTGTTCATTAATTACATCAAGGAACCAATCATTCATCTATACATGGTAGCATTGACTGTCTCTTAGGATGTATCACTCAATAAATTTATATTCATCACCATCGATGTAGTCATGGATTTACAATTCATCATTCCAAATATCTTCAGAATATCTATAGCATATTTTCCTTGGCACAGGAAAATCTCATCTAGTTTCTTCCACACCTCTAGACCCAAGAAATAATGCATCATACCCAGGTTTTTCATCTGGAATTCTATAGCAAGCTTCATCTTAATATCAATGATGAGCTTCTCGTCTCCTGTTAAAAATAGGTCATCCACATATAACAGTAATATCACTAGTCCACCATCCACAAACTTGTTGTAAGGGTTGGAATCTTCTTTACTCTTGGTAAATCCCAAGCTCATCAAGAAACTGTCTGATTTAGCATATCATGCCTTGGGTGCCTGCTTAGGCCCATACAAATATTTCTTCAATCTACATACATGAGACTCCTTATCATGTATTTTATGGATGCTCTATGTATGCTTCTTCTGACTACTGGAGCAAGTGTCTCATCATAATCTTCTCCCTCTTGGTGGGAGAATCCTCTAGCCATAATTCAGGATTTGTATGTCTCTATGCTTCCATCAACAACATGTTTCATCTTGTAGATAATTTGGAAGTCATCACTGACTTCCCTTCTGGTCTCAAGGAAAAATCCATATCCCAGTCCTTTTGACTGGATTCCTCCTATGTCACTGAAACAATGGAATCCTCCTAGGAGATCTCACATCTCCTATAAGTCACTAAAGCTACAATCTATCCTTCTCAACCCATGACAATTGTCTATCAGTCCTGGAAGATGTCTCTCTATCCCATATGAATCTGAGGAGGAATACTTTCTGAATGAAAGTCTCTAAGCTACTGACTCTCTCTGAAATCAAGCTCACTCTGATTCTCCATTCTCCCTCTGAAGGTTGACTCCCTCCGAGTCTATACAATATTTGGAGCCATGTTCTCCCTCTGTATGTGATTATTTCCTCTAAAGTATCCTATAAATGGTCCTGGGGAGGTTTCTCCTCCCTATTGTATCATGAGGGATGACTCCCTCTAAACTCTAGCTCCTTCTAAGTTGGTACTTGGTGTGGTTGCCTTCCTCACCACTGGTGGAGCCATCTACTTCTCATTATATATCTCATCGATGCTATATATATTTGCATCCTGCAAAGTGTCACAAGACCATGTTGGTCTCTTCTTGGTTAATGCATTGATTCTGGGTATGCCCTTTTGGCTCTACTAACACTTCCTGATGATCTGAAGAGTGAAAAATTGTACTAAATGGATTTGTTCAGCCATCTTTGGATCCTTATACTCCTTATAATCAATCTCCATGTGAGATACTTTGTATCTCACAAAAACACTCTTCTTCATCCTCTTTTTCTTCGGTACATGGATGTATGCGATCGAGTATACAACTTCTTATCTAGGTAGTCTACTCTATATATCAAACTAGATACCATCTAATATGTTTCCTCCTGCAACCATCACTACATCTTCCCTTAGAGTTATCACCTGTGACCTTCCTGGAAAAAGACCAACAACAAGGGAAAACAATAGACAAGAATAATACTCTTATAATAATAACAATAACAATAACTAGAACAATTGTTACACTAGATCCTTCTCAGATCTATCACTTGTGACCTACCTGGAACAAGAACCAAAATAGAAAATACAATAATAATAAATAAGAACTACACTCTTCTAGTGTTGTGACCAATCATTCCTCCATGGTAACCTCCATGGAATTTACTAGATATCCTTCCCGAGACAAGAGAAACAAGAGAAAAAGCATTTCCAATATAATATCATTTTGATAAGAATATATTTATGTTAACAAGAATAAAAGGCAATTTCATGGTAATCAACATATCATTACCAAAGTGACATGTTTAGAAGAAAAACAAGAAGTATCTCCTAGAGGAGATGTTATTTCATCTTGCAAACAAGTACAATAAGCATTTATATCAATAGTACTCACATGCTACCAAGTATTCATTGTATCTAGCAGTAACAAAACCTTTCAAGGATTTCTATCACAACTATAGTGTTTACTTGTAATGTAGCAATGATCAAACTTGATATGTGCAAATTGGAAACTTATCAATTTAATCAATCAAACCTGGAACCTAGAGTCTTATCTTCAAGAATGAGTAGTTTTGTTGATTTTATTCCGAGTCTCCTTAAATCAAGATGACAAGTATTCTCTCCAACCTGTCCCCTGTATTAAGACAATATGCTTTCTTGACAGAAATCTGAGTTAGGGAATATAATGCAAGTAAAATCGAAAATACTTTGACTAGAGTCAGCTCATAACTTTAACTTTGACCAAAGGTTAGTATTATAATCATAGCTTCAATAGATCAAAATAAAAATATATGTTCATAAGATCGCAATAATTCCATAACAACTAGAGGCATATTAAAATAATCAAACTTGGAGTGTGTTGTTCCTCTAAAAGTGTTGGATCTGAGATCCTTCTGGATCTANTTAGAAGAAAAACAAGAAGTATCTCCTAGAGGAGATGTTATTTCATCTTGCAAACAAGTACAATAAGCATTTATATCAATAGTACTCACATGCTACCAAGTATTCATTGTATCTAGCAGTAACAAAACCTTTCAAGGATTTCTATCACAACTATAGTGTTTACTTGTAATGTAGCAATGATCAAACTTGATATGTGCAAATTGGAAACTTATCAATTTAATCAATCAAACCTGGAACCTAGAGTCTTATCTTCAAGAATGAGTAGTTTTGTTGATTTTATTCCGAGTCTCCTTAAATCAAGATGACAAGTATTCTCTCCAACCTGTCCCCTGTATTAAGACAATATGCTTTCTTGACAGAAATCTGAGTTAGGGAATATAATGCAAGTAAAATCGAAAATACTTTGACTAGAGTCAGCTCATAACTTTAACTTTGACCAAAGGTTAGTATTATAATCATAGCTTCAATAGATCAAAATAAAAATATATGTTCATAAGATCGCAATAATTCCATAACAACTAGAGGCATATTAAAATAATCAAACTTGGAGTGTGTTGTTCCTCTAAAAGTGTTGGATCTGAGATCCTTCTGGATCTACTGTTTTTTGCTTAGAAAAAAGATCCCTTCTCCTACAAACACCCCTAAGATAATGATATAGTTTAACCATATATAAGTAGATACCTCCAGTAGGAGCGATAAACAACGACAAGAAATGACTAATCCTAAAAATTCAAAGTGCTCCAACTTGCAATCTAAAGGTAGCTGGAGATACGGTAGGGTAAGGAGTAGTAGGACAAGAAAAAATTAGGTCCAAAGTTTTACATAAACTTCACTGGTCCAAAGAAACTGCAACTGGTACTACAACTGGTGCTGCAACTAGCATTACAACTGGTGTTGTAACTGGCACGACAACTGGCATGAAGCAATTGGCACTACAACTGTAACTGGTACTGCAACTGCAACTAGCACTGCAGACCTAGTTTTTTATGAGGAAACCCTAATTTTTTATTTCAAAATTTTGAAGATCTCATCCAGGGGAAAGGTGCACCCTACTTAGGAAACCTTCTTGAAGGGTTTAGTATGTGCTCAACGATCTTGACAATGGAGGAAACTGAGGATATTCCTTCCAATGGTTAGACTATTACGAAGGAAACCAACTCTAAAACCATGTTAAAATTTTGGTGTGCTTGTTTAACCATAGACAATATCACACTATTATCACCCAACCATAGGCACACATGCCACTCCCAAGCAATTTAACCCTTAGAATAATTCCGGCAAGCCTACTCCAAAACCAACAGATAAACCCTAGACACAACTATTGCAACAATAGTGCAATAAACATACAAGGAGAGCGTAACTTTTCTCCAAGAGAAGTGCACAAGAGAAATACCCACAACTGCTATACTACTCCTCTAGATTTCCTCCCCCTCCTGGTGTAGTTAATGATCCCATAATTGTGCACCTCTAGCTGCAAATGCAATCTTCTAGACTTGCGCACTTTCTAAGTGAGTGTGTACAAATGAACTAGGAAATTGCCTATTTATACTAAATTGTCCAGTTGGTTGGGGCCGACTTCTCCTTATGGATGTGTCTATTACTTTAATATTATTTATCTTGAGGCCAACTTCTCTTTCTGGATGTGTCTATTACTTTAATATCATTTATCTTGAGGTTGACTTCTCCTTTTGGATGTGTCTATTACTTTAATATTATTTATCTTGAGTCTGACTTCTCTCCTAGGGTTTTCTAACATTTGTTTATCGGTTCTCTTTGTTCTAGAATATTCTATTCTAAGTTAAAGGTTACACTTGGAGGTTAATACTTCCCACAACTACCAAAACATCAACATTGTCCAAGTTTCACTTCTTTCTGGGTTCTAGGATACTAGATACAACCTGCTGAAGTTTCATGCCAATTAGTATTTTTGGCCTTGAATGCTACATGTACCTTCTATGCCCTCTTAAAAACTTCTAACATGCCCAAAATTTTACCTCAGCTCCATGACTATTTTCTATGATTTAGGAGCTTTCCATAGACTACTCCTATGCCTCAATCTGATTTCAGAGCAGGAAGTTATGGCCTTCAAAAGTTAATTGGGGATTAAAATTTACTCTCCATTGTTCTGGTTGTAAATCACTCATCCTAACTCCATTTCACGACACGAATACACCATTAGAAATCTATCACCGAGATATTGTTGATTAAGGCTGGTTGTCATTGATGTCAACCCTTGAAGAAAGACCCGTAGTACAAAGGTTTGGGTAATGGACCCAATAGTTTTTTATGTAAATATGACTCATTATTGTTTTGTCATGGTTGATAAGAAGTAAATATGGATGAACTCCAAAGTGGTCCCCTTATGGTGAAATCCCTCACGGGAAGACGCTT
>SNQJ01S0030023.1:68349-127918 GCA_010110895.2 Picea sitchensis
TATGTGATGTAAATGGACCTTGAGGAAAAGGTCAATGAATGTGAATAACATTATAAATTTTATTGCAGGACTGCTGAGAGGGGATGTGCAGAAAAAGAGACCACAATGGCGGTGGAAGGCACCCGGAAAGGTGGCGTTAACTTTTGCCGAGAATTAACACCGTATTTGGACTCCACTGGCCCGGAGAACCAAAAGAGGCTCGCTGGCCCTGAATTAAATGTCTCACAGGCTGGTAGGCGGATGGCTTAATGAGGGATGGGGAGGTGAACTGCCCATCCATAGAGCTGTCAGGCCTGACCAGCGCGAGGGTAATCGCGCCACACGCAACCTCGCAAGAGGATAAGGCGTAAGGTAGAAGCGATTGGGGGGCAGATGCGAGGGGAGAACTCTGGAAATATGCAGAGTGAGTGATAGCAGAGAGGAGGGATTGCAACCTTCGCTCCTGGTCACTGGAAAAACGGAGACACGGTCTCACAACATCATGGTCTCAGCTCAGGGGTGGCTAGTGGTAAATCCGCTGGGATTCGCTAAGCCTATGGTTGGGTGGAAATGAGCACCCCTCTCAGCAGTTGCACTCACTTCTGGTGTTATTTCTGATAAGTGTTTTACATTTTGCATATTGAAATTTCATATGCTGACATATATGCTCATAAACTGTGAAATTTTGAACGATTACAACATAAGAATGTATGTGCAGTGTTTTGATAAGAAATGGTCGATGTATGCTTATAACAGAAAAACCACACATGGCTTATGTTGATAAATGAATTTGATTATGCATAAGTCGAACCAAGTCATACTTCCAGTCCATTCTCGGGAATTTGTTTCCCCTTATCTATCTCCAGGAATGCCCCGAAATAGATCTCTTCACAGAGACTCCCTCCTCGAAAAGGTTTACCAAGAACCTGGAAAAAGGACTTGAATGTGCAAGTCTTAACAACCCTGTACGAGGAGGAATGACGCTCCTAAAATCTTGAAGTAGCAGCGTAGGGATAAGTATCGGTTGACGGACGAGATCCCATCAGAATATCCATGGTCATTCATGACCGTTAGATTGACGAAAGAAACAGGGGCGTTACATACCTCGCCCCTTTTCCTCTATCTTCGTAAATAATTGAGGAAATCGGGATCGTAGATCCCCAAGGTCCATGAGAACATTTGGACCGTTGATTTTTCCACGTCCAAGAAGCAGTGGGAGAGTGCGCGCCATGGGACAGATCTGAGTCGTTAGATCTTAGCTATAAAAACTCAACAGTCGTTAGATTTGTACAGAGATTCCTAAGGGTTAAGCCCTTGTGAACAACAACGAAAGTCCCAAGAAAGGAGTTGGTATCGGGGATTCAGAATTCAAGATTCTGGGAGTTCTGATGACAAGGGATCGGGACGCTCCACGGTGAAAGTCCTGATATAAATCTATATTTTCCATCCGTGGAGGACACGTGGCGGAGATCGAGAGTCCATCAGTATTTCGGATACCGGGGATTCAAGTTGACAAAGGATTTGCGCCACAGGGAGTCGCAAGTCGTGAAATCGCGAATCAACGAGGACCGTTCATCTAAGGGAAGACACATGGATGATAATTCCTCGACCCCTCTCTGCCTTTGCAATAAATGCACGAACAGGATCCCTTTGGAGGATCCCAGGGTCTGTAATGACCGTTTGATTCAAGAAAGAGACGCAGTCATTAATGCCATGACCCCTTCTTTTCCCCTTCCAAGAGATGAAGGAATCGGGACCATAGACTCCATGGTCCATGGAAGTGCCTTGACCATCCATCTATAGAGCACACGTGGCCACTGGTAAGCGCTTCAGTGTTTGGGCACCTGGAAAACAAAAGGGCAAAGAACCCTTGTCTTCACGAGTCGCGAAATTCCGATCACCGAAGCCTCGAAATGGCGTAAGGTGTGATTAAGATTGAGAAAAGCAGGGATTTGATCGTGATCGTTGACCATCCCAAAAAGACCACGATCGTCGATCTTGGTTGAGGGTTTCTGCCATCCATCGAAGGGACACGTGGCTGTCGGTCAACGTTTCAACATTGGGGGAACCAAAAGGCAAGGAACCTTGCCTTCACGAGTCACAAAATCCCGATACCCGAAATCTCGTGGACCATTGGATCCATGCTCCTAAGAGCCATCGATCTCTTACACGACTTTCCATATCGGAATTCGAGGATTTGAATGACGAAGAGTCTTGGAGTCATTTCATTTTGAACCCCCGAGTACCAAAACCCCGAAAGGATCCATACCGTTGGATCAGGGGAGGCTTACAGCCGTCGATCTCCCTTTGGAGGGAAACTTTGGAGACCTTGGAAGTTTCTGGGATTTGAATGGGAAAGGTAGAAGTCGTGTATCACGATTCCTCAAATCGCGAAAAGCCAATAAGCTCTTGGCTGGTTTAAGCACGTGGATACCGTATAGGGTCACATAGACAAGACCCCAAGAGAGAAACTTTCCCCTCACTAGCCCCTTTGGGGTTCAATGTTTCACTGTTTCAAGATTCGGGGTTTGCAGAGTCGAGCGACTCGACATTCCGGTAGCACTGAGTCACGAAGTGCGAAATGACGCCGTGCTGATTCGGCCCATAGTCGTGAACTACAATCATATGAAGGTGGAAAAATGAAAGAGCTAGCCTGCGCTAATCCCTGTAGGACTTCAGAGATTCTGATTGTTGAGAAATAAACGAAAAAGTGTGATTTGTGTAGTGGGTATGTGACACCTACTTAGGAAACCTTCTTGAAGTGTTTAGTACATGCTCAATGATCTTGACAATGGGGGAAACTGAGGATATTCCTTCCAGTGGTTAGACTATTATGAAGGAAACCAACTCTAAAACCATCTTAAAATTTTGGTGTGCTCGTTTAACCATAGACAATATCACACTATTATCACCCAACCATAGACACACATGCCACTCCCAAGCAATTTAACCCTTAGAATAATTATGGCAAGCCTACTCCAAAATCAACAGATAAACCCTAGCCACAACTATTGCAACAACAGTGCAATAAACATACAAGGAGAGCGTACCTTTTCTCCAAGAGAAGTGCACAAGAGAAATACCCATAACTACTATACTACTCCTCCAGATTTTCTCCCCCTCCTGTTGTAGTTAATGCTCCCATAATTGTGCACCTCTAGCTGCAAATGTAGTCTTCTAGACTTGCGCACTTTCTAAGTGAGTGTGTACAAATAAACTAGGAAATTGCCTATTTATACTAAATTGTCCAGTTGGCTAGGGCCGACTTCTCCTTATGAATGTGTCTATTACTTTAATATTATTTATCTTGAGGCTGACTTCTCTTTCTGGATGTGTCTATTACTTTAATATTATTTATCTTGAGGTCGACTTCTCCTTTTGGATGTGTCTATTACTTTAATATTATTTATCTTGAGTTTGACTTCTCTCCTAGGGTTTTCTAACATTTGTTTATCGGTTCTCTTTGTTCTAGAATATTCTATTCTAAGTTAAAGGTTACAATTGGAGGTTAATACCTCCCACAACTACCAAAACATCAACATTGTCCAAGTTTCACTTATTTCTGGGTTCTGGGATACTAGATACAACCTGCTGAAGTTTCACGCCAATTAGTATTTTTCGCCTTGAATGCTACATGTACCTTCTATGCCCTCTTAAAAACTTCTAACATGCCCAAAATTTTACCTCAGCTCCATGACTGTTTTCTATGATTTAGGATCTTTCCATAGACTACTCCTATGCCTCAATCTGATTTCAGAGCAGGAAGTTATGGCCTTCATAAGTTAATTGGGGATTAAAATTTACTCTCCATTGTTCTGGTTGTAAATCACTCATCCTAACTCCATTTCATGGCATGAATACACCATTAGAAATCTATCACCGAGATATTTCATTTGAGCTACAAATATTATACCTTGGGTGTACTATTTTTGAGTAGCTAAAAACATAGTTTAGGGCCTCAAAAATGCCTTACAAAAAGATGACCTTCAAACAATACAAAAATGTCACAGAAAATCACTGGTTTTATGCTATTGTAGACCACCAATTCGACTTCGCGTGCACCCAATATACACGTGCAACACCAGAATTTAGGGCATGCACTGCACACCTATCTACAATGTGCACCACTTTTCTGTCGTGCACCAATATCTAGTGCGTACAACTTTTGTGTCGCTCACCAATATCTATTGTGCACGATTTTTGTGTCGTGCGCTAATATCTATTGTGCACAACCTTTGTGTCACATGCAAATATCTAGTGCACACAAATTTGTGTCACACACCCATATTCTATGCATATTGCAAGCTCTGCACCACACAATGCCAAGGTTCAATGCGCTCACACTGCGCACCATCGATTCTATTTTTGTGTAGCGTGAATATTTAATGCACACACACTACACTCTAAAATTACGTCCTCACCCACAATTCTATATTTGTACTCCACAAATATTTAATGTGCACACACTGCATACCGACATTGCTCTTGCACCCACAAATTTGTATTGTGCTTTGCCAGTACTCAATGCACACACCTTGCGCACCAACATTAGGTGTGTGCCATAAGATTTGCACCGTGTGATGATAAACTTTAGTGCACTTATCCATGCACCCCCTTATGCGCATGCCACCCATTCTGCACTACACAATGCCAAATTTAAGTACGCACACCCACACACCATTATTTCCCATGCATGACCATTTATGCACTACACAACACCAAATTTTAGTGTGCACATCCGCGCACCATTATTTTTCATGTATCACCATCTCTGCACCGCGTAGCACCCAGTTTTAGTGTGCACACCCGCAAATCACCATCTTTTCACCGCACAACGACAAATTTTAGTGCGCACACAATTATTTCTCTGTGCTTAGCTGATTTTTCCATAAGTTTGTTGCAAAATTTAGGGCTTTTACCTGATTTTGCCCAATTTTTCTTGTGCAACACGGCTACTATGTAAACTCAAAAAAATCGGTCATTTACAAACCCAAAATTTCCCATTAGAGATTGAAATTTCTTATTTTTAATTTTCGGGCTCGATTTCTTCACATTATCCATGAGAGTTATCTCAATTTTTCCACAATAATTTAATCAAATAAGCTACAAACATACTCCATAAACTAATTCTCCATGAATTTCTACTTCAATATTCTTCTAACTCAGTTGTTGGGTTTAATCTCTCTTCCACTTCTTTGTCTAACCCAGGTTTGGATCTCAATAGGTTTTCAAAAAAACCCTTTAAAACTATCGACCCTCCTAGTAAACTAGAAGGCAACACGACACACAGAGTGCACTTCGCAGTCTCACCCGAGATAGCTTTATGGGTGATTGCAATTCTCAAGTTCTTGTAGTCTATGAATGAGTGGGTATATGGGAGTGTATTCTTCCTTCTTCATGCATTCATCATGTTATTCATTCAAATATTCCTAGGATTCATTCATCTTTTAGGCCTATGCATGTATTCTAATATATCTAGCTTAAACATTCATAAACTAATCATGGAAATAAAGTAAACATGTAATAAACATCACGTATAACACATGTTTTACTGTGGTTCACCCCCTCTTGGGCTACATCCACAAAGATTTGGCTTCTCTGCTCTTTTATTAGGTTTGCAACAAAATATGGCACTGCGTACATTACATATCCAATCATACAAGCACTATAAGGTTAAGGGACCTATCTAAGGTGGATTAGATCACACCAAGATCCTTAGCTTGTGACCTAACCCCCAAAATCTAGCTTAATTTACTCTTTTATCTCACCTTGTACTTACAATTATTCAACAACTATGAACTTACAACCGTTGGACCCCGACCGAGACCCCCTAGGCTCTTATTTATACTATTTTATAGGCTTATAGTTGTTACAATCTTTATCAAAAACCCTAACCCTAACATGGTTATGCTTCCCTACCTCCTTGCCAGGGATTTTCCTTCTTTCATGATGTTTTTCCTCATGCGTGTTGCTTTTCCTGCCAGTTGTTCTTCTCCAAAATTAGGTCTTTCCTTCCAAATTTAGGTCTTTCCTCAAAATAGGCTTGCACCCAACCAGCCCCCAAAAATGACATGTGGCTCATCCCAAGCCACTCAGGTTGTACATGCTCCCTAAACAACCTCTACCAAGCTGTGGAATTTCCCTTCTAGCTCTTCCCCTTTTGCTTTGCCTTGTGCATATTTCTCTGTGAGATCTTCTATCTTCTGTGTTGTGATGTAGTCCTTGAGATATTCTATGCTCTCAATATGGTCCTGATCCATTCTTGTCTTTTTCTTCTCTAGTTTCACAATAATTTGTGTTGCTTTCTCTTGGAATATAGGTTCTAACTAGGCTAGCCTTGCCTTCTTGTTATTCTGCGCAATCTTCAATTCTTCCTGTAGGGTCTTCATCTCCTACGCACCCTTCACTCGCTCTGTGATGCTCATGGAATTTTTCCTCTACTTCATCTACTCGATTGCAGTGTCAATTCCCTCCTCATGTTGATCTAGTTATTGGACCCTATCATCTTATTCCGCCATTGTCCATAGTTGTGCAGTCTTTTCAAATAGTTGTGTCACCCTTTCAGCTTCTTTCTGCATCACTTCCAATTGAAGGGTTTCTTGTTGTTCCCTTTCAGCCATAACTTCTAGAGGAATAGTCGGGGTTAATTTTTCTTTAATGATGCAGGAGCATCCTTTCCACCTCAGAAAAGCACCAACTATTCAGAACATCAAAGCACATTCAAGAAAAGGAGAGGCATAGCCCTCCCATTTTTAGATTTTAAATGAAATTAAATGTTGTAAGGATGATAAGAGCTGAGTTGATGCCTTTGTATAGGCAATAGATAGGGAGGCCTTTAATATGTTCTGATTTGTGCAGATCTCGAGCATCCCTCAGATTTGAATTGTTAATGGTCATTCAATGTAATAAGCCTTGGTAGTTAGGCGTTGTGATGGTGATTAGACACCACTAGAGTAGTTGGAGAGAAAGGCTCGAGGAGCCCAATTGTATAAATATTTGTAACATATGCCCAGTGGAGGCTGCTAAAAGTTGATAAAAAAACATTGTAAGCCAAGGAGAGAAGAGTCGAGACTTTGTTGCAGTCCGATCTTTTGCACACATTGTAATTGACATTATGATATTAATACAAAAGAACAGATTTCATTGTTTACGAAATATTGTGTGGTGAATGCTTGTTTTATGTTGTCAATGTGTGTGTTCATTTATGTTGTAGATATATGTGATAGTTTCCATCTGCAGGGTTAAGATAAAATTCACTATATGTTTGAGAGTTGTTGAGTTGTTCTAGGTTCCTTAGGCTAAATACAAGGAGTGCATGAAAGAGTCTTGAAAACTCTATGAGCCAATGCAAGGTGTGCGAAGGAGAGAATGTTCTAGGAGGGCACACCAAGATATTCTCAAACTTAGGAGGAGCCTCAAGGTTACTGAACACCTTGGAGGAGGAACTATGCAGAGAAGGCACATAAGACAGAGTTGTTGAAGACTCAATAGAGCTCTGCCAGGCAGGCATTGAGTAGGTGCAAGTGTGCATAGGTGAACTTTGTTTCGAATTCGGAGAAGATAAGTGTCAGGGAGGACACCCCAGATTTACTGAACACTCTAGAAATCTATGGAAGGAGAAACTACCTCAGATTTGTTGGACACTCTGAAGGAAAGGCTCAGCAAGGAGTGCTTCAAGAAAGTGAAAAGTGTGTATAGAACCAACACATTCTGAAGTGTTGGGGGAAGTTGAGGAAAACCAGAGTTATTGAAAACTCTGGGGAAGATCTCTACAAGTGTGCATTGAGAGGATGCAAGGAGTGTGTTACTGAACCTGAAAGAGATCAGGAAGCAGGAGGAAGACCTGTGCACTAGGACAACACTTAGACAAAGTTTTGAAAGTAGAGACTCTGTTGTAGTGGAGACTTTGTTGTAGTCCAAAACTCTGTTGCAGTCGAGACTTTGTTACAGAGAAGAGTCGAGACTTTCTTGCAGTCCGAGATTTTGCACACATTGTAATTGACATTCTGATATTAATACAAAAGAACATATTTCACTATTTATGAAATCTTGTGTGGTGAATGCTTGTTTTATGTTGTCAATGTGTTTGTTCATTTATGTTGTAGATGTATGTGATAGTTTCCATCTGTAGGGTTAAGATAGAATTCACTATATGTTTGAGAGTTGTTGATTTTTTCTAGGTTCTTTAGGCTAAATGCAAGGAGTGCATGACAGAGTCTTGAAAACTCTGTGAGACAGTGCAAGGTGTGTGCATGAGAGAACGTGTCAGGAGGGCACACTAGGATATTCTCAAACTCAGGGGGAGCCTCAAGGTTACTAAACATCTTGGAGGATGAACTCTGCAAAGAAGGCACATAAGACAGAGTTGTTGAACACCTTGTAGAGCTCTGTTAGGTGGGCATTGAGCAGGTGAAAGTGTGCACAAGTGAACTCTGTTTCAAGTTCAGAGAAGATAAGTGTCAGGGAGGACACCCCAAAGTTACTGAACACTTTGGAAATCTGTGGAAGGAGAAACTACCTCAGAGTTGTTGGACACTATGAAGGGAAGGCTCAACAAGGAGTGCTTCAATAAAGTGTAAAGTGTGCACATAACCAACACATTCTCAAGTGTTGGGGGAAGTTGAGGAAAACCAGAGTTGTTGAACACTCTGGGGAAGATCTATGCAAGTGTGCGTTGAGCAGACGCAAGGAGTGTGTTACTGAACCTGAAAGAGATCGGGAAGCAGGAGAAATACTCGTGTAAGGAGTGCACTAGTCCAACACTTAGACAAAGTGTTGAAAGTCTAAAGCCATCTAAAGTCTCATTCGAGTGCAAGGAGTGCGCAAAGGTGAACTTGCTTCAATTTCAGGAGCTCAGAAGAGAATAGATTGTGCTAGGAGGGCACCAAAAAATCCTTTGAAGGAACGTCGAGGGCCGATACCCTTTGGAGTTTTGAGCAAGTTCACAAGCTCATAAGTGAAAGCGCAAGGTGTGTGCTAGAGATAAAATTTCTTCGAGTTCGGAAGCTCGAGAGGAGGAGCGAATTTGAGACTCAAAGTAGCCAAGCTCATAGGAGGATCAAAGGCCGCAACCTTTGACATTTGGAAATTCTTCTAATTCGGGAGAAATCCAAAGCTCAGGAGGAGGAGCAACAATTGTCATCAGATCAGATGCAGGAGGAGATCTAGACCATCGAATTCTACGTCTGGATAGGAGGAGCGCGCAGAGGAGAAAAAAAAATATCATCCATCAGATCTAAGCATGAAGGATCGACATCCATCGTATCCATGTAAGTGCACATAATTTAAACACTTTTAAAGTGCACAGGAGAGTGGACTCACGAAGTCCCAAAGTGGATCAAGAACGCCCATTATCAAGAGAGACAAGTGGCAGAAGATCTGGGAGAGTTGCATGTAGGCTAGCCATGGAGTCCTTCAACACTTCATGGTTCAGAGGTTTTGAAGTTATTGAAGAATGGGGATCGTCGAAGTCCTCAAGTTGTGAAGTAATCCTAGACATTGGATGCAGCGAGGATACATGGAAGAGATCTACAAACTTCAGAGGGAGAGTCCTTTGGAGGAAAGGCAAGGTGGAGTAACCAAAAATCCTGAAGTCCGAAGAAATATAGACCATGGGATCTAGAAGGGACCCATGGCAGAGATCCATTTGATTCAAAAGGAGAGCACTTCGAGGAAAAGTCTGTGTGGAGTGAGCAAAACTCTCGAAGCCTGAAGTAGTGAAGTCCATCATGAGAGTTGATCTAGGAAGGACACACGTCACCAAATTGTGGACTTCAGAGGAAGAGAAAGGAGGAAGTGGATAGTTGACCAGAAGTTGTTCGAAGCTCCAGAGGTAAGATCCCATCCTAGCCGTTAGTTTCTTGGACATGTGGCGTTAGATCTGTGACTTCGGTGATAGAACACTTTGGGGAAAACAAAGCATGAAATCCCAAAGGTCATAAGTCTTGAAGGCCAAAATCCATAGGACTCATGGATGAATGGAGGGATACATGGAGCGTGGAGTCACTTCAGAGGAATTGAGGAGTGAAGGCATTAAAAGTCCTGAAGGTTTAAGAATTGAACTCCATCTGAACCGTCCATTGGAAAAGGACGTGTGGGGGAAGATCAGTCACTTTGGAGGATTGACACTATGGGAAAAAGGGAAGCAAAGGGGCATTGACTGCAAGTCACATGAAGGGGAATCAAATCACAATATCGAGCATTGATCGATTTAAGTATGTGGAATTTTATCCCTAGCTTCGGCTAAAGGTCACTTCGGTGAAAAAGTGGTCAGGTGCGTTAAAAAGCATCGAAGCCCAAATTGTCAAAGGAATCAGGATCCGTTGATCCTGAAGGACATGTGGAACTTGATTTGAAGCTTTGGGTGTGAAGCAATTCAGGGCAAAAAGGTGTTGGAACATTCAAAACTCTCGAATGCCAAAATCCAAAGTGGATCACATTCGTTGGCTGTCAGATAAGCGAGAATCATCGATCGTCCAGGTGAGTTCATAGTTTGGGGTTCGATAAAAAAGGTTGCAGCCATTGCCAAAATAGATGAAGCCAGAAGTTGTGAAGCACTTTAGGGTTTATCCCTGGGTCACAGCCCGACATCATATGAGGAAGGGACCTAGCAAAAGGAGCTAGTACCCGTCAATTTTAAAAGTTTAAAGAGCGCTAAGAAAAGGGCCTACGAATTGCATATTACCTGCGCATAAGGTGATAAAGGGGGCCTGTGTTAAATCAATTTGGGGGCTAGCAGGGTCCCGAGGAGATAATTTAGCTCAAAGACTTAAACGATCCTAGAACAGAAGGTCGATCATCCCTGAGGAGAGAGAGGGGGTCTGCATCATTTAAGCTCCTTGATCTCCTTCTTATAGTTCTCGATCACCTACGCGATGATTTGGATATGTTCTTCCGCATTGCTCATGGCTACCTGCGTGCTGTTTGGAATCCTTGTGACTAATTCCTTCAAATTATACTCTAAATTAGATTCATGCTAGTTATCCTCTTTTGTCTCGAGCTTTACCTGTTCGACTACCACTTCCAGGGCATTCTTGTCATTCTTATTTTCTTGCAATTCCACTGCATATGTTCTTGTGCACGATTGCACTTCTTGCATGACACTGACTTGATGTTTGTACAATGCCTTTGTTGGTATCTTCGCCAGTACCAAATGTACCTGTGCCATATATTTAAGTGGTGTCTGGGAAATGTCTTGGTCCATCTACAACATTTATGATGTTACATGGAAGCTTGAACTTGCTTGTGCTATGGTCTAGATGGTGTGTTCTTCGCTCGACACGGTCCTTTCCTCTACTTCCTTCATTGAGGGGAATGGTTATGTTCCCCTTTCATGAATTTACACTGCTTGTATTTGTTCTAGTACCTTCCTGATGTCGGACAACTCATTTTGTACCATGCCTCTTTGGTGCTTGGTCTCTTCAAACTCCTTAGTTGCATGATCTTGTAATCTCTTGCGACAAGATCGACATAATCCTTGGTGATTGTGTACTCAGGTATTTTCTTATGAGCCTTGGCCTTCTTGCGTGACCCCTCTGTATGTATAACGGGTCACTTGGGTGGCCCTATTTCTTATGGAGTGGCTACCGAAGGAGTTTCTTATTTCATTGTGTCCCCCCTTCCTTGTTCTTCCTTTGTCGGGGAAATGTCCTTCTTCCCTAACTGCACATCCTTCCTTGGAGCATTATCCTTCTTCTGTTGCGTGGTCTTATGACTAGGATTCCCCTATTGTGTTGAATTTTTGGGAACAATGCTCTCTCCTACAGGTGTCTTAGATAACCCTGACTCTACCTCCTTTCCCTTTGGAATTTCCTTGGTGATGATTGGGATCTTCCAGTCATCCTGTCATCCTCGCATCTCCATTTCAACTTCCTCTACCTTGATGTAGAAGTGAAGTTGCAACCATTCTTTTTTTGGGTCCCTACATTCTTGGATCCACATATTGTGGAATCTAGCCATGAATTTGGCTATACCTTGATACTACACGAACACTTCTGGAGTGATCCTCCAGGTGTTAGTTATGTTTTCCTGGATGTCGTTGAGATACCATGCAAAAATACCCGCGTTTCCACTACTTCTCTTGGGGTCTGACGTGCTTCCCATGGATGTGTGGCGGAGGCCTACTCTATCACAAAAATAAGAGTAGGAAGGCTCTTTCCACCTGATTAGTGCTATCAGAATCAACATCCATGAATAGTGGAACTATGTCCCAAGTCCTGTGTGTCCTTGCATTTGTCGAGGAATGGTTTCAACATATATGGGGCCTAGTTGAGCATGGTGTCGTTTTCACACTAAGATACAACTGCGACAACCCTTGCAGGGATCTCTTCCTTGTGGAACTTGATAGCAATTTGCATGACATTAGTTTTGTGGACATCCTAGTGGTTGCATCGCTGATTCGTTTGATGATAATCCCATGGAGCCTCTCTATGTCCCATATGTTTTATTCATCTCTTCGGCGAGATCCTTTTCTTCATATTTTTCATCCAAGTACTATGTTGGACTCTTGCCCATTGATGGTAGACCTGTGATTAACACAATTAGAATTATGTTGATGGATACATGTTCTTCCATCCATAAGAATCCTCCATGGAGGACTACCATCAACTGTTTGACACATTTATTCACTTATTTCCCCTTGTTGAAGTGGGGAATCTCTACAAGGTTCAGGATCCTTGTGTTTGCTAGGCCTGTTGCCCATTATTTTGGTTGCATCATGGGGTCTCCAAATGGGCATGTTGGTTGAATCTGTCGGTGTTGGGAACGTAGTGGTCTGATTATATTAGCCTTTCCACGCACCCCAGTAGGGTTAGTGTGGCTTGCACCCCCTCTAGAATGTGTGGTAGCACAATTGATGCATCAGAATGCTTGCGCGAAGACCGCACGATGGGTTGTTTTCCTGTTCTTCATACCAATGCAATAGAGGTCCCAACCTCTGGCTCTCTCTCGTCCTCGCCCGACTCCAGCTGCTCTATAATATCTTCAATTTTCCCCTCCTCTTGTTGTGTAGACCCTTCCCCATATTATAGACTTCATCCTCTCATTGACGCCCCCATTTGTTCTCTGGGCTGCTTCGACCCTTGCAGGTTGTTGTGGGTTTCCTGTGGTGACTAGTTTGTGCCTCTGTGCACTGTCGTGCGAGTCAATATCCATCCTAGCCATTGTCAAAACTTGTTCTTCTTCTTCTACCAGTGTGGCGGTCACTAGTTCGACCTATGGCAAGGGAATTGTGTAGACATCGACAATTCCCTCTCTCTGTACCATTTCCTTCTCTGCCTCTGCAGTTTCTTGTGGTGACCTAAGACTGATTTGGGTTTCGCATGCTATTTGGCTTGGTACGCCAACCTTTGGAGGTTCCATCATAAGCACTTCTTTCTTTCTTGATTGAGCTTCAGCTGCTTCGAATCTCTATACCCGCCTGCTCCCCTCTTGTCTTTAGCTTCACGGTTTTGCAATTTCACAATAATTTGTGTTTGGCCTGCGTTTCTCCTTTATATAGAGGGTTTCATTATTGCCCTGAATCTTCTCAGAGAAGCTTCTTTCGCTATGATTAATGCATTGAATCTTGTCAAGTACGCTTTATTCAATTCAATAAATGCCCCAATTCTTTCCTTTTTTCCTTAACGATCATTTTTCTCTTTTATGACCATTGGCCCCTTTTCCTGTGCACTATACTTCTCCTTAGTGCATCATGACATTTCCTTAGTGCGCGATGTTTCAATTTCTGTCAGCCATATGCTACGCGTGATCATTTTTACTTTTTGTCACATTGATTCTACTATTTCTGCACACTATGTTTCCCAATATTTTTGTATTTTATTTATTTTCTATTTTTGTATTTCTTTTTCTGTCTTTTTCTCCTCTTTTTTTTTTTCTCCTTTCTCTATCCTAATATATTATATAGTACACTATATACAGGCCTTTCTCATTGTGTTGTAACTTTTAAGGGCTAGGAGGTCGCTTGTCCCTGTACAGTTTCAATCAACTACTATTGATCATTCCTTTGAGTTATTTTCATCCCAAGTCCTTTAGTTGTACATATCCCCCATATGTGATAATATTTACTTCATATGGCCCTAGCCAATGCATTCTAGACTTACGAGGATGTTGAAAAACATTATTGTCATAGAGTAGGACTAGGTCTCCTGCCTTAAAAATCTTCTTCTTAATATGTCTGTCATGCCAGGATTTGTCTCTTGATTTTTGCACTTCCTGGTGAAATCCTGCTAGAATCTTGTCTCTTCCATCTCTATTAGTTTATTTAACCTCTTCTTTACTGCACCTCTTTCTATCATGTTGGTAATTGTTGCTACACATGGACTCGGTACCATAAATTCTAATGGTACCACTGCTTCCTACCCATACACCAATCTGAATAGTATCTGTCCTGTCAACTTCTTAAATGTGGTCCTATATGCCCAGAGTACTACTAGTATTTTCAAGTCCCAATCATCCCTGTTGACATTGCAGATATTTGTCAGAGCATTCTCCAAGGTCTTATTGAAGGATTCTACCATTCCATTTTCCTAAGGATGGTATGGTGTACTCTTCTGGTGATAGACTTCAAACTCCTCAGTCATAACCATGACGATATTGTTGATAAAGTGAGTTCCTTGGTCATTGATCAAAATCCTTGGACATCCAAATCTGGTGATCACTTTCTCAAAAAAGAAGTGTGTTGTTGTCTCTATGTTGCAGTCTTTTACTGATGTTTATTTTTCCCATCTTGTTAAGTATTTAGTCACAACAATGATATATCTAGTTCCTAACCTTTTTTCTGGTGAATGGATTGGTCCAACAAAGTCTATTTCCCATTTTTCTAATACTTGCAAGGTTACTTGTGTTCTTAGAAGCATCTCATCCCTTTTGTTGGGTTTTCCAACCCTTTGATAGACATCACATTTCTGGAAATATTCCTTGGCATCTCTATGGACTGTTGGCCACCATAATCTTGCGCACAATACCTTCTGTGCGGTATATTTCCTGCATAGTGTCCTCCAACTATACCTTCATGAGCTTCTACCAAGATTCTAGGCCTTTCATGTTCTAATACACATCTTCTCAAAATGATATATGCGCCCATCTTGTACAAATCTCCTACAAGAAGTTGAAAGTCTGCAACTTTCACTACCATATTATTCTCCTACACAGTGATAAACTCTTGTGGTGCACTCCCTATACTTAAGTATTCAATAATATCAGCAAACTATTCATCAACTATCTGTACTGAAAAAAAAAAAAATGTGCATCAAGGAAGTTGTCTTCCAAGTTGGTAGGTTCTTATCCATTAGTTACCCTTGACAGGTGATCAGGTCCTGCATTTATCTTTCCTGGTTTGACTATCACTTCGAAATCAAATTCTTGGAACAACAATAGCCATCTACATATCCTCCCCTACAAAATTAGCTTGTTGACTAGGTATTTGAGGGCATAATGGTCTGTGAACATTTTAAAGTGTTTCCTCAATAAGTAGTGCCTCAACTTTTGAAGGGCATATACCATGGCTATGCCTTTTGTTTCTGTGGTGTTGTAATTTTACTCTGATACTGGCAACTTTTTGGTTACAAAGACCATATGGTGGTGTAATTCCCCTACTCCTAGTTGTGCCAGAATTGCTCCAAGTGATATGGTTTATGCATCTACATGCAAATGAAACGTCTTTTCGCAATCTAGGAATACCAGGATAGGTGATGTGACCATATTTACTTTTAAGGTGTCCAATCCTTGTTGAAAATCCTCATTCCACTGAAATCTTATATCCTTCTTTAACATTTTTTCATTGGTGCAGTAATCTGCACATACCCCTTTATAAATTTATTGTAATAGCCTGCATTTCCCAGTGTTGCTCTCAACTGGCGCATTGACTTTGGTGGTGGTAAATTGACAATGAATGAAATCTTAGTATGATCCACCAGTAAACCTTGCTTACACACTATATTCCCCAACAATATTCCAAAAGGTATCCCAAAAATTCATTTATTAATATTCAATGATATCTGACATTGCTTGCATATTTCCAACATTAGTATTAACACTTCTACATGATATTTTAATAGACTATATATAGTCCAGTCATCCAGGTATACTTCTAGAAACTGATGTATGAATTCCTTAAAAGAAACTATGACTACTCTTGAAAATATGGTTGCTGCATTCTTCAACCTAAATGGCATGACTATATATTGGTAGGATCCCCATTCTGTAGCAAAAGTAGTCCTATACCTATCCTCTGGAACTATTTTGATCTGATGGTAACATGAAAATCCATATGTAAATGAATATGCTTCTTGGCCTCCCACATTCTCTAACACTTCATCTGTAAAAGGGGTAGGGAAAGGGTCATGTAAGAAAGCATCATTAAGTTTCCTCAGATCTACACAAATACTTGTCCCCTCTTGTTTTTTTTCTTGGACTACCATAGGACTTATCCATTCAGATTCCTCTATTGGTTCTATGATACCAGCTTCCAACATTCTATCAATTTCTTCTTTCACTTTCTCCTTACATATTGGATTCATTATGTAAGGTCTCTTCTTGATAGGTCTTGCCTCAGGTTTGAGAGGTATCTCCATCTCTCCTATCTCCCTTGCTATGCCTTTCATATCTGTAAAGGTTGTTGGGAACAGGTCATTGTATTCATGAAATAATTATGTTATCCTTTCTACTATTTGTTCATCCCAATAGTCTCCAATACTTGCCATTTTAGGATTGTCAGTTGTCCCAATGTTGACTTTCTTAACTTTGATTTGTGCAACAAATACTTATAACTCCATATATGAACCTTCCACCTCTCTTTCTCATTCAATTTTTGTAATCTAAAAGTTGTGTGAATCATCTTCATCTGGTGCTTCCTCTTCAACATGATAGCATGGAAGTAACACTTTGACTGTATGTATGTTTTGATGTTGATATTTTATCATGATTTCAACCTCTGTTTCATTGGTAAATATCATTCCCTGTTTCAAATTCAGTGTTGAATCCACATTGAGGTTCTCATGTTCAAATGAGAAGGTTACTACAAAGTTATGTTGTAGTTTTGTCCATTCTATAGTACCTATGTGCATCTCCTTGTCTATATACTAGTTCCCTCGAATTCCTTCCAATGTATGGATGAGGTGATGAGTCCATTCCTATGGTGGTGTCATCCTCCATTATGCCTTGCACTTTTCCAAGTGTTCCCCTGGTTTTTCTTGTCCATAGTACTTCTGCATTTTACTGCTCCCTTGTTCTACATTGAATATAATGTGCAGTAGTCATTTACACTGATATAGGTCCTGAATGGTTTCCTTGTGCACACCCCACCATCTTGTAGGTGTGGCATTGAGTGAAATATCTAGGGCTAAGAGCCTCTGATTTTATACTAATTCCTCTTCATATTTTGTCATAAATTCTTCTAGGTCATTTACCCCATGAAAACTGGGAGTTTCTCTTATCTCTGTACCAACCCATCTTACTGCGTAGTCTATTCTTACGCACCTTCTTCTGGAAACTTCATGTAATCGTTGTTTCCAATTATCCAAACCTGTATTTGAGTCGGAAGCACATGATGTGATGATTCTCCAGCTGAATACCCCATATGCAGTTGGGTTGATATAATAGTATCTGCGCGAGGTGGTTCTATACAACTGGTTTATTTTCTTCAGATCTAAACAAGTGGGTTCCAATAACCTTTCTCCTTTTGAAGGGTATAATGGTGCAATGAATCTATATTCACCTAATTCAAATGTCATTTCCTTGTCTTCAGATTGATTATGGCCTGGTTATCAAATGCCCAACCCAGTCCAAGAAATGTTGGATAAGGTGTTGTGCCATCTACTATCTCTATTACTTCAAAATTTGTCATAGTGCACACTCCATCCAAATCTACTGTCACACCTTTAAGTCTTCCAATTGGTAGCACTCTGTGTTGATTTGCTAATTTTAGCTGGACAAGTGAATATCCTAGTGTGGGTTATCCCATACACTACCATGTCTTCTTAGGTAAAACATTTACTTCAGAGCCTTAGTCCAGTATAATATCACCCATATTGAAATCTCCAAATTTGGCATTCAGTCTGAATTATTTTCTTGTCCTTCTTCTTGCATGGAGATGATTGATTGTTTTCTACTCTAATTTCCCTTCTACCTCTGTGTTACCTCTTTCTAGAAGATTTTGTAAGATCTTAATAGATGATGGATCCTTTAATAACTTAACACAGGATTGAAAAAATGTTTTAATGTTACTTACTTTCTCTAAATGTTGTGCTTCACTGGTCGGGTCCATTGAGGAAGGCATCTCGTCCATAGGAGAGTTTTGATTTTGTTGCGCAGTTGATGTAGATGCAATTTTTTTCTTGATAAACTCATGTCTTGCCTCCTTGATTTTTCCCTTTTCTTTATATGCATCAAACTACTTTTGTGGTTCGGTATTATTTTTCACCCATTGATGTTGCCTTGGATCTTGTCTTACTGCACCAGCTCTTGTCTCAGCTCCTCCTCGCATGACTATGTTGATGTTTCTTCCATCATCCCTTGCTTCTGCAAAGATCCATTAGACATTCTGTATGTTCTGGTTCCTTTTTTCTTGGATCTTCCCCAATAGTGTCGAATAGTCTTCTGTATCATGGTATGTTGCGCGACAATACATACATGTCGTTGGTGTAAGTGGACACTCCCTTGCATAATTTCCTAGATGTTGGCAGTTTTGGAACACTACTAGGCCTTTAACTCATCCAAATCCTCCTCTAGCTCATCCTCCACCTCTGTATCCACCTCGATCTCCTCGTGGTGCATTGTACTGAGGTACCTGATTGTATAGCGTGAGGTTATACTATGGTTTCACATTGTTGTATTGTGGTTGCGCATTATTATACTACTATTGCACATCGTTAGATGGTGGTGGTACCTGGTTGAACTGAGGTGTAGCTTGTCATGTCATCATTTATTCTTTCACCCTATAAGTATTTGAATTTCTTTATCTCATCATCTCCATCGTCCTAAATCTTTATCATCATGACCCACTGACTTGCAAAAATTGTAGTAGGAAATTTTGGGTACTATCTTATACTTATACATCATTAGATAATGATATGGATCATGGCCATGTGTTTTACAAATATTGTGCCATGGTCCTCCTGTTGGCAAAGGATTTGGTACTCCTGTTTCCATGTACTGCACAAAATTTGGACATTCATTCTTATGGTGTTCTTTTTTCCTGCATGTGGTACACCAAACAACTTATCTTTTCTCTTTGCCTTGATTCTAGTTAAATTGAAATGTTAGGTTATTCAAATCCCCCTTCAGCTCCTCTATTGCTGGATCTGTCTTCTGATATTGGTTTTCTTCCAGTTGTAAGGTTGTCTGCAGAGCCTCTGCCTGAGTTTGGAAATTCGGTTGTCTTAATGGGTATTTCAAATGTGGTAACAATGAGTTCACAAATAAGTTCCTATGTTGCATGTCAATCATGGCATATTTCAACTTACATTTGAGATTTTTAAACCTCTAATAAATCTCCCAAACAAACTCACCTAGTTTTTTCCTGATTTCAGTCATTTCATTCATGTACTGATCTTCTAAGCTAAGTTTCTTAAATTTGTTTATCAATAGTTTTTTCATGTCTGCAATCATCCTTGTTACTCCTAGTGGATTGTTTACATCTAGGCTCATGTACCAATCCAGTGCACGATCTCTTAGCATGATAGCTAAATGTGCAATTTTTTGTATCCTCGTCTGTGATCTACTTTTCTTCCCATATCTTCTCACAGATGAATAAGTGCTTTTCAGGGTCCTCTGATTCCTCTCTCCAAAATTATGGTAACCTGATTGTGGGATCATGTCCTTCCTTATTGAGTTGTGTTGAACTACTACCTCCACACGATGTAGATATTTGACTATTGGTTCCTAAACTAGATCCTCTAGTTGTTTCTCCTTGTTTGAATGTGTTTCATGTTGTCTTCATTCCACTAAACTTAGGTTGTCTAAATGTTGGTGTTCTTTCTGGTGTGTTACTCACACATGGGGTTGTAGGTTCGACACTGACAGTGACCTGGATTGGATTTAATCCTTCTGTTCCTTCTCTTGGACATCCTATTTTCCTTCCATATGTTGCATGCAGTATTTCCTCAATCTTCTCCACATCCCAGAGATCCTCTACCTCTTCCTCATCACTTTCCAAGCCCTCTCTATCAACTATGGCTCTCTTCTTTTTATTCATCTTATATTGGTAGGGTGATCTGGTGCACATCTTTCCAGTTGTTTCCATTATCTACTTTATCTAATCTTCGTCCATCATGATTGGTTCCATGTCTCCTTCTTATTTCCCTTATCCATTTCTTCCTCCATTCCTCCACCTCTTTCCAGTGCTTCCCCCCTTCCCCCTTGCATGCAGGGAAGTTTAGCTATCTGATTCCATGGTCATCACACTATTGTTATACAATAAAATATTGATTGAAGTATACAACGATCTAATATCTACTTCTTGTTAGCTTGTTGTAACTGCGTGATCTCCACAGGATTCCACTCCAGTTGTCTGATTCAATTTGTAGGGTGGTTTTGTTTTAACCTCAATAGCCACTCCTACAGCAAATATCAAAACTCACAGAAAAATACTTCATGCAAGTCACTAAACATGTATTTGTCAAGATATTCGCATGGTGTTAACTTTGGATTTCTATTATCCTTCTGTGCAAACTCAAGTTCCTTTGTTTGTAACCATCTATCAATATCTACCTTCGTTGGATTCCATGGCCTCAACATTCCTTTTTATACCTTCATTCTCTACATGATTCTTCTATGGATCTCGTCCACTCACTCCTCTGTAGTTCCAGCCAGAAACATAACCATTTGTTGAGTCTAATCTCTCTTCCACTTCTTGGTGTGACCCATCTTTGGATCTCAACAGGTTTCCAACAAAACCCTTTAAAACTACCAACCCTCCTAGTAAACCAGAAGGAAACACAACACACAAAGTGCACTCCACAATCTCACCCAAACCCAAGATAGATTTATGGGTGACTGCAATTCTCAAGTGCTTGTAGTCTAGGAATGAGTGGGTATATGGGAGTGTATTCTTCCTTCTTCATTCATCCATCATGTTATTCATTCAAATATTCCTAGTATTCATTCATCTTTTAGGCATGTGCATGCATTCTATTATATCTAGCTTAACCATTCATTCATAAACTAATCATGGACATAAAGTAAACATGCAATAAACATCATGTATAACACATGTTTTCCCATGGCTCACCCCCTGCTGGGCTATGTCCACAAAGATTTTGGCTTCTTTGCTCTTTTATTAGGTTTGCTGCAAAATATGACATTGCGCGCATTACATCTCCAATCATACAAGCACTATGAGGTTAAGGAACCTTTGTGAGGTGGACTAGATCATACTAGTCTCCTCAGTCTGTGACCTAACCCCCAAAATATGGCTTACTTTTCTCTTTTATCTCACCTTGGACTTACAATTATTCAACAACTATGAACTTACAACCATTGAACCCCAACCTAGACCTCCTAGGTTCTTATTTATACTATTTTATAGGCTTATAGCCATTATAATCTCGACCAAAAACCCTAACCCTAACATGGTTAGGATTTCCTGTGTCCCCACATGTGGATTTTACTTCTTGCATGGCGATTTTCCTCATGCGTGTTGCTTTCCCTGCTATTTGTTCTTCTCCAAAATTAGGTCTTTCCTTCCAAATTTAGGTCTTTCCTCAAAATAGGCCTATGCCCAACATTAGCCCATCCAGGTTCAGTGTTGAAAAATGGGCTCTGATATGACCTTGTAGCATCCCCAACCACCAATTGGGATATGCCACTTAAAATTTAGAACTCTGATACTAATTTAAATCATAAAAACAATACTCTGCAAATGCACAGATTCATACAAAATAATAACAAAAATATGCATTCAACATACATGGGAAAAACCCATGAAAACAAATGCATAAATATTAATGTAACATATAAATTAACACACAATTGACACTTATATTTGATTTAAATGAACACCAACTGAATGCAGACCTTCCACATTCCTCTTAGCCTTAAACTGAATTTCTCATAACTCTTGGCAATGGGCCACCTCCGAGTTGGGGCTAAACTCTACCTCGGCATAGGAACCCAACCAGGATAAAGTAACTCAGACATCAGAAAACTTAGTCATAGGTTCCAACTCAAATTAACATCCTACAGTCCCTCATTCCCCACATGTTTGTCCCACCCCAAGAAGTGTACCCCTTCTCTACTCGATAGTCCCTCATCTTCCCCACTTCCTTTCTGGGGCTTCATCAACAGGCCAAATAGAAAGTGTTAGATCCTTGTAGCTATAGTTTGGCGCCTTCAATAATCAATTCCCAACAATTCTCTCACCTGGAGGAAATGATCATGGGCCTGACAACCCACCTCTTCAATATCCTACGAGCCTGACAACCCGCCTCTTCGATATCCTACAAGCCTGAGAAACCGCTTCTTCAATCTAGCTCCCAAGCTAACTAGGGTAAAAGTACATGTACATGTATAGTAACAACAACGTATAGTGAAAATTGAGTGAGTGAGTGAATGATGATAGAATGATAGGAAAATGAACTAAGTCCAAACTATATGTATGTTTGTTTCCAACTTGACACTTGTCTTGTTGAGAAATTCTTTGGGCCCACTTGTCCCCATCCTTAGAACTTAGGCTTAAATAAATATCCACACTTATAATTTAAGGAATATTAATATAATATTCCTTTGGGTTTAAGTCCCCTTAACTTAGCCCCTTATCCTCAACTTTTTATTCCCCCTTTCCCTAACTAGTGGAGTTTACCCCCCCATACTCTTTTACATGGTTGTTTTGCCGCAATGATGTGTTTTCATTAATATTTGTGTGTTATTACATTTACTTTTACAATACAGGTGTATTGGCCTTTTTTCATCCAAGCTCACCATCCTAAAAAACAAAAACAAATATACAAAGTCTCTCTAGCTTCAAGATCGTGCACTTAAGTCGATGTGCACGTAATCCTGGATGTGCATGCCATCCTTGCGCACTTACACAAGTGCATGCTATACTATGGAATGTTCACACAAAACTAATTCCAAGACTTGGTACAAACAACTCACCAGCTTATATACATATGTAAATTTCTATTTATATTTACAGTTGGGGTTCGACCTAGGGGTGTTACAAAATACATGTAAGAGGGTGGTGTGAGAAGTCAGATCCCACAGTTATTGGGAGCATGGGGTTGAGTAAAATTAGTTTGGGGAAGGGTGTAAGTGAAGCAAGCAAGCCAAAGGAGAAGAAATTTGTATGGCCAAGAGGGAATTTTTTGGACAATCGTGTTTTTGCATGAACAACAAGTAGAGAACAAGGAAGAAGAGCATGGGATATAGGTTGTGAGAACAAGTAATAAGAGCATGGGAGCTAGGTTGTGATAACAAGGAAGAAGAGCTAGGTTGTCAAGATTGAAGAGTGAACTCCTATGTGAATCACACTATAACAACAAGTGATTGATGATGTTTTCCGATAGTTTTCCTGGTAGTGAGCTCCCTTGAGTTTCCTAGTAGTGAGATTCCTATTTACTTGCACCAGAGAGACCCTCATAAATGAATAGGATGCCTGATGGACTGAGAGAAGTGAAGGGGTACATTCCTTGGGTTGGGAAGGTCGAGAGGAAGAGTGTTGGTGGAAAATTGAGATAGTTGTAGGAGAATACCAGTGGGTTGTGGGATTTTCAAAGATGTGAGTACACAGTGAGAGTCCACCCTCTTTTGTGTATTGCTATCCCCATCTCAAGGGTAACTTGATGTTGATATCTGAAACAACAAGTCTATGGTTTGGTGGAACTTCTGTCCCAAGCAGTTGGTTGCAAAAATATTTTAAAATATAATTGTTTTATCTTGTTTCTGTGTTGCATCATGATTTTAATTTCTATGTATTAACTCTGTATTTGAGAACGATTTATATGCTCTTATATTTGAGTTTGTTAGATGTTTTTTATGTTCATTTTAGAATTTTGTAGATGCATATAGTTCATGGTATCAACACATGGTTAAAATTGTATGCTTTCCTATAGATGGTAAGCTACATTATTATTTAGTAGAAAATTTAATTCTATAAGTTTCTCCACACATAATGTTAATTAAGCTGGGGAATGTTACATATTGGTATCAAATCTTCTATTTCAAACATCGGGCTTGTATGGGCCAAGATCAATGCAAATTTGGCTTAAATTTGTTGCTAGAAATTTTGGGTATGTGACGTATTCGAGGAAATTAATGAATTTCGAAGTGAAATCCCCAAATTTATAAATGATTCAGTTTGAAATTTTCCTTAGTACCCTCTCAGAGATGATCAAGGGTGTTAACTTTCTGATTACAAAGTTAAAATTTGAATTGGAAGGTCTAAATTCATGTTTTAATGGATGTTGAAGAATTAGGTGAAGTTTGATGGATCGATGACCAAGATCGCTTTTGATTTCGATATCAACGGCCCAGATTCATCGTAGATCGACCCAAAAATGTATTTGTTTTCAGTGGTTTGGGAAATGAAACAGATCAATGGTCTAGATTCATTTTCAGTAGTTGGTAAATCGGGCAGATCAAATGTTGAGACTTGTCGACAGAGTTGGATGAAGTATGGTGGATCGATGGTCATGATCATTTTAACTAGGAGATCGACTACCTAGATTCATCCTGGACTTTGGTCAAAAAATTATAAGTATTGGAGTTCGATGAAATTCATGAGTAATTTACTCGGAAAAAAGAAATTTTTGATCAATAATGATCGATGATCGAGGGTCGACAAAAATCGTTAAAAGGTTTTATGAGTCCAATAGAAATTTCCTATGGTTGATGATTGGGGATCGTTAGAATTGGCAAGGTGTTTAGTTCATCCAAGAGAAGTTATCGATCATTGATGAAAAGGAAAGAGGGGGATGGCGTGTCTTACCACACCAACATCTACATGCCATGCCATGTCAGCCATATTTCCACATCAACATCGATGTGTCATCCCATGTCAAAATCCACATGTCATTCCATGTCAACATATTTTCTAGGTCATCCAAGATATGGTTGATGGTCGATCATCGATGATAGGGGTTCGAAGAAATTGGTAAACAAGTTGGTTTCCAAGGAGATTCATCAATGGTCGATTGTCGATTGTCGATGATCGAGGTTTTTCAATATTTATGCACAATATTGATTTTCCAAGAGAGACAATCGATGGTCGATGATCAAAATTCATGGAATCAGTGAGCAAGTTTGGTTTACCAAAGGAAATAGCAGATCATCGATCATCGATGTGGTGTTGGAAAATCAATGATCCATATTTATTTGAGTCGGTGATTGATGATGGATATTCATCTGTGGGCCTGGGGAAGGTTTAGTAGATCAATATTTAAGATTACCCCCAATTTTGAGATTGAAGGCTTAGATTAAAAGATAATTATAATAGTAAAACAATCAATTTTCTATGAAATTTTAAGATTTTTGAAGGCCATCAACTTGCAGGGGCATTTTGAGGGCCTAAACGACATTGTTAGGCAGTCAAAAGTAACGAAAAATCATGTGTACCTTTGTTACACACAATCTCTAATACTTAAGTAAAATAACTCTAAGATATCTTTCCAGCAAGCTATTACAAGTGCAAAACATAGCTTGTATGAGAAAGTTACAATTGAAACAGTTAAGGATATAATTTTGGCACCTGTTTACTTATAGAGGGCATATAAGCAGTCTATGGAAATATCATGGACTATAGAAGACAACCGTGGAGCCATATTTTGGATATGGGTACCTAAAAATGCACAGGAAGAGAAAGAAGACATGTGTATCACACATGGATACGTGCAAAATGGTCAGAGGTGTGATGGTGGTAATGAAAGGATTTCAAGTTGGAACCCTATACAAGTTGTTAGGGAATGTTGACTCGACTAGAAGCAACATGATCATTGTTCCTAAAGTTGACTCAATTTTAAATCGACTCGAATCATCTCGGTCTGAGTCAATTCAAACTGACTCGACAAGTTCTCATCAAGTCGACTCGACCATGTTATGACATGAGAGGATGGCACACATTGGAGAAAATTACTTAAATATATGTGTAACAAAGGTATGGTCGAAGGTTTTCCCGAATGTAATTTAGAAGTCAAATTTTTGTGAACATTGCATATATGGAAAACAAAATCGGGTGAGGTTCCCATATGAAGTGAAAAGGGCGAAGGGGATTCTAAAATTGGTTCATAGTGATGTTTTTGGCCCTGTAATAGTGCCTTCAATTGGTGGATCCCTGTATTATGTCTCCTTCATAGATCAATTTTCTAGGAAGGCATGGATATATTTTCTAAAGAAGAAATCAGAGATTTTTGAGAAATTCATAGAGTTTAAATCTCTTATGGAAAACTAGACAGATAAGAAGATCAAGGTGTTGAGAGCTAAAAATGGTGGTGAATTATGTGGAAAGGATATTGAGTAGTTCTACATATAGTGTGGAATAGCACGCAAAAATACCACACCATATACCCCACATAAAAATGGAATTGCTGAAAGAATGAACAGAACATTGATTGACGAGGAAAGGAGCGTGGTCAATAGTGTTAGGATTGCAAAAGAATTTTTGGAAGAAGCAGTTGACACCGCAAAATATCTGGTGAATACGTCTCCTTCATCGGTGCTAGTCGAAATGACTCCACATGAGGTATCGGTGCTAGTCGCTTTCACATCTCAAAGTATTTGGTTGAGATGCATTTATGCTTGTTCCCAATGAAAAGCAGAGCAAGCTAGACAAGAAGACGGTCAAGTGTATTTTCAATGGATACAAAGTAGGAATGGAAGGATATAAGGTATGGGATCCTCCATCAAGGAGAATAGTGTACAATCAACATGTGGTCTTTAGAAAGGTCAGAGGGAAGTCCGATCCTGAAGTGGTTCAAACAAAGAAAAATCTAGAGAAATAGGTTTGAACTGAGGAACGAAGAAGATGATTCAGATGAGTTGACTGAATTAGATGAAGAGGTGGAACAACTGACCCCATTTTTAAGGAGGTATGAATGAGTAAGAAAAATAGTTGAAAGGTATATTCCACTAAACTTCCATTCTACATTTGTGTTGATTGACATTGACGAGGAGCCCAAGTCAGTCAAGGAGGCAATTGACTCGGCAGAGGGTAGACTCTGGAAGGAGGCCATGGTCAAAGAGATGGAATCCTTGCACAATAATGAGACTTGGGATTTAGTTGAATTACCTAGTGGAATAAATCCTCATCAAGAGTAAATGGCTATTCAAGAAAAAGATGAACAGAATAGTTTAAGTCAAGAAATTCAAAGCTTGACTGGTAGTGAAAGGATATTACCAAGTTGAAGGAGTTGACTTCGGTGATATTTTTTCCTCTATTGCAAAACTAGCTTCCATTAGAGTACTAATGTCTCTGGTTGTAGCATTTGATCTTGAAATAGAGAAAATGGATGTGAAGATAACATTCCTACATGGGGACCTAGAAGAAGAAATATAGATGAAACAAGCCAAAATATTTGCAGTAAAGGGTGATATGGCTTATTTTCAGCACAAAATGAGAGTGGAGATATAATAAAGAAATGCATAGAGATATTGCAGATATCCAATAATATAACATAAATCTATCATATATGCAACCATAAACATAGAGATACAGTAATACATGATTTCTATTAATGAAAGAAATGTACAGAGACTGTAAAACTACAGAGTGAAAGACTCTCTAGAATGGTGGCAGTTTATCTCTGAGAAGAGATGTGATGGCTACTCGCATTCGCAAGAACATGATTGTTACAAATAGGCTACAATAGCCTTATTAACATAAGTAAAATCCAAAACCCTAACCTCGGAAGATGAAAATCCAACAGTTTTGTGGACCCCATTTTGGGTAGTTTGGTGTATCAACTTCCCAGGGGCATAACTTTGGCATACGATCTTTGTTTGGGGTACACGATAGATTGTTAGAAAGATCTATCTGAGGACTACAATAGTTGGCAGAAAATATTCATGATGATATTTTATGACCGGACCATGCCCAAAAAACGTCGTTAAGGGCCTCAAAACGGCTCTGGAAGTTCATGACCCGAAAAACTGCTAAAAATAGTAAATTACCAAAATTGCCAGAAAATTGTTTTGAGCCAGTTGGAAAAGGTGGGTGGCCACCGATATCCACCTATATAAATCCTCCCTCCTTAGGAAGCAATGGTATCCATTGCGTTGAGTTCTCGGGGGAGAGGGAAAGGCGTTTGTTGAATCTGCTTAAGTATGAGATACTACTTTGTGACACTGTTTAAGTGGGACAGTAGTTGGAAATACCTCTGGTATTCTATAGATATGACCCCCCAAAGTAATAATGACACTACAGGGTCAAGACTCATAAACATCATGGCGTCTCCACATATATGGTTGGCTTAAGAGAACATCATAGACATTCAAAGGGGAAACATCACATAATACCTCATCCTTGAAAGGATGGATGGTGTATGACAATCGACACTGTTGGCTGACACGAAGATCTTGTCCTTGGTGAAGCCACTTGATGTTGTATGGATGTGGGTGTGTTGTTGTCGATAATCCCAATTGTTTGATGACCTCTATTGAGATGAGGTTCTTCTGCCTTCTTCTATCAATAATAAAATGTAGCGGGGTCCCCTTCACCCACATCTGTGAATGAAAAAGGTGCTCCCCCTCTTCAGGATTTTTTGGTTCTTCTGGTTGAATTGTTGTGGTCGCGACAATAGAAATGGGGTCTACGTCGATGATCTATCTTTTACCAGTATTTTCAGAATAAGATTATGAATCAGGGTTCGGCTCCTTGTCTTTGATCTCGGCCACCAATGATGTTTTTGAGCGACATTCGTCGATGTTGTGCCAGGGGATTTTATGGAAATTGCACCATTTTTCGGTGTCCTTCTTTGTCTTTCCATGACCCTTATTTTCCTATGGCTTGGACTAGTTTTCGGGAGACTATTTGTTAGGATCATATTTGTCATACTTTAGTTGTTGTGGATTTGCAGAACTGAATTCCCGTTTGTTCTGGTGCTTAAATTTATGCTCGATTTTAACAACATATCGATAAGTAGCATCGAGTGATGAGATGTCTAGAAAATTTATTTCAGTTTCGACGTATCTATGTAGAGCCCCACGGTATTTCAGAACCAAATGTCGTTCAGAGTCTTTGATACCCAACTTGGTGTGCAAGGTGTGGAAGATATTGGTGAACTCCGGAACTGCTTGTCCCCTCTCTTGTCGTAGTCTGGTTCATCTCATGTATTGGTCCTCATAGATGTCAACAGGGTAATATTGCTCCTTTACTGCATCCACAAAAAAATCCCAAGTGGGCTCGACCCCATATATTCCAGACTCCTCTGTGGAACTTTGATCCCAGTAAGTTTCCCACCAATGTTTAACATGGGGGAGAGCTTTAAGGAGTGAGAAGGTGATATTTTCCCTGTCGGAAAAATTATGAACAAAGAAATAAACTTCTAACAGATTTAACCATTTTTCTAGGGCATCCGCATCTATCTAACCTTCAAATATGAGAATATCAAAATTAACCTGTACCTTGAAAGGAGAGGTGCTTCCAAAGTGGTTGTTTGATGAAGATGCGTTTGTTGCTATCGGCATGCGTTGAAGGATGTGGGAAAAATTCTTCATCATTTCGTCCCTCTATCGCGTGAGAGCTTGCTCAAGCAACAGATTTATAGGATCGTCTACTCCGTCATTCTTATTTTCTTCTGTCATGGAGGGTTTATTGGGTGTGCGAGAGCAGTTGTCTTCAATAGGGACAATATCGATACCCAACTTGTTATACTCGGACCTCGTCAAGGACATGCATTGAAAAATGATCAAGAGCAACCTGCTCTGATACCATTAACCCAGATTATTTTCGACATGAAATGAAAGCGAAGATATAATAAATAAATGCATAGAGATATCATGGATATCCAATATTATAACATAAATGTATCATAGATGCAACCATAAACACAGAGATACAGTAATACACAATTTATATTAATGAAATAAATGTACAACGACTGTAAAAATACAGAGTGGAAGAGTCACTAGAATGGTGGCATATTGTCTTTGATAAGAGATGTGACGGATACTCGCATTCGAAAGAAGATGATAGTTACAATGAGGCTCTAAAGGCCTTTTTAACATAAGTAAAATCCAAAACCCTAACCCCGGAAGATGAAAATCCAACAGTTTTGTGGACACCATTTTGGGGAGTTTGGTGTATCAACTTCCCGGGGGCGTAACTTTGGCATATGATCTCTGTTTGGGGCGCATGATAGATCATTAGAAATATTTATCCGAGGACTATGATGATATTTTCCGACCGGACCATGCCCAAAAATGTCGTTTAGGGCCTCAAAATGGCTCTGGAAGTTCATGACCCGAAAAACTACTAAAAATAGTAAATTGCCAGAAAATTGTTTTGAGCCAATTGGAAAAGGTGGGTGGCCACCAATATACACCTGAATCAAAGGAAAAAAAATATCTAGTGTGCAAGTTGAAGAGATCACTTTATGGTCTAAATCAATCACCAAGGATGTAGTACCAAAAGTTTGAAACTACAACCTTAGTTTGGGATTTGTGAGAAGCAAAGTTGATCACTATATATATTCCAAGGAAGAAGGTGGGAATTTCATATATGTAGCACTATATGTCAAGAGTTCCATCTGTGCAGTTTCATTTAGGAGTGATGTCTGTTCGACATCTGGATCCGGTGTTTCATTTTAAAGGGTTTTTAAGCGTGAACTAGATTCCTAGATGTCAACATGGTCATGGTTCTATCGGAAATGTTCCAAGCCTTATCTGACATCTAAATTTAAATTAAAGGCATATTTCTCTAGATATATGGTAGTTTCTAACCTCAATTTAAGGGTTACGCATCAAGGTTTTGTCATGTTGTGTTGTTATATTCTTTGCAGTGAAATTCTAGTCAAGGTGGATTGTCTAGGAGTGAAAGTCGAAGGTCGAAGTGATCGACAGGAAAGGTCAAAGTCGAACTGATCGACAGCAAGTCGAGAGTTCAATCAACAAGAGGTAGTAAGGATTTTGTGTGGAAACCAATTGAATACCGAATGGAGGTCAACTGGTGGTCAACTATAAAAGAATTGTGAGATTGGCAGGATTTGTAGCCAATAATTTATGTGGATATGTAACCATTTTTTGGCTCCATTATTTAGGGGTTTTCCTACTATAAATCCTATTAAGGCATGTTGTAATTGTATTGTGTTGGATGTTGTAGTTTATCTGAATGCTTATCTTTAGCAGAAGGTTGTTGATCATGTAGATGTAAGTCAAACTGGCAACAGGGTTGTTATTGTGTAAGTAAGAGGGTGCGATGTCGATTGTGTATTAGGTGTAGACCAAGGTTAGTCATGTAAACCTTTATTCTGAAAGAATAAGACAACAAGAGAGAAGGATGCTCAAGTAATGTTGGTTTTCTCGTTTGGGTTTCCAGGGTCAAATCTATGTGTACTGTGTGATTCCTTTGTCATTTACTTTCTAGTTTAAATATGCTTTTTTCTATTCTTGGGGGTTTAGAGTGGAAGTATAATTTTCCTAACATGTGATATCAAAGATTGATTTGAAAATCTTGGATTTAGGCTAAATCCTAGGTCTTATAAGAGTTGTAAGTCAGATATCTTTAAATTTTCTCGTGAAAGAATGGCAAGTAGTTCGAGGATAGAGAACGAAAAATTCAATAGCCAGAATTTTGAGCTTTGGAAGATTAAAATTGAAGATCTTCTTGTATATCAAGGACAATGGGAAACAACCTATCAAGGTACCGTTCCGACATGTGTGTTAAGGGAAGAATGGGAGAAACTCAAAAGAAGGGAAAGGATTATGACTCGACTGTGTCTTGCATATTCAGTGTTGCTTATTGTCTCAGGTGAATACTAGGCCAATAAACTGTGGGACAAGTTAACGAACTTGTACCAGTCAAAATCCTTGGTAAATAAGTTTTTCGTTAGAAATAAACTGTATCTTCTGAGGATGAGTGATGGTAGTTTGGTAACTGAGCATTTGAATGCGTTTAATACTATAATAAGCAGTTACCATATGTAGATATCAAAATCACTAAGAAGGAGAAATGCATTAGCCTCTTATGTTATTTACAAGACTCTTGGGATAACTTAGTCATGACTATAGGTAAATTCAAGATCTGAGGTAAAAGAAAATTATCCAGTAGAAAGTCTAAGTCAAAGGGTATATACAAATCCGTGGTCCACTTGACGAGAAGATGTTGGAAATGAAGTAAAGTTGGGAATTACAAAAAGGATTGAAATCCAATGGAAATACAAGTCAGTACGATATTCAATGAGATGCAGTTGACTGAGAGAAATATTAGTCTAGATAAATGGGGTGATGTGTATCTAGCGTCGACCAGTACACAGTCGGATCAAAATGTTTGGTTGATTGACTCAGGAGCATTCTATCATATGACAACTCACATAGAATGGTTCTGTGAATATGAGAGATATGAAGGAGGAGATGTGTTTCAACAAAGAAGAGAACAAGTGGGAGAATGTTGGATTATTATATTCTTTGCAATGAAAGTCTAGTCGAGTTGGATCGACTAGGAGTGAAATTCAAATGTCAAAGTGGTCGACCGAGCAAAGTGAAAGTCAAAGTGATCGAAAAAAAGTCGAGAGGTCAGCCAACAAGAGGTTGTTAGGAGGTCATGTGGCAACTGACTATAGACTGAATGGAGTTCAACTTGTAATCCGATTGGTAGTCAACTGTAACAAAATCCTGAGATTCGGGGGATTTGTATCCAATAATCTATGTGGATTTGTTACTCTTTTTGGGTGCCATTATTTAGGGTTTTTCTTACGGTAAAGCCTATAAATAAGGCATGTTGTAATTGTATTATGTTGGATGTTGTAATTGATCTTCATGCTTATATTTAGGATAGGGTTGTTGGTGATGTAGATGTAAGCCAAATTGGTTGCAGAGTTGTTCTTGTGTAAGAAAGAGGGTGTGATGTCGATTGTGTCTTAGGTGTAGACCAATATTAGCCATGGAACCCTTTATTCTGAAAGAATAATACAAAAAGAGAGAAAAACACTCAAGGAATGTTGGTTTTCCAAGGTAAAATCTTTATGTACTCTGTGATTGCTTTGTCATTTACTTTCTATTTTAAATCTATCTTCTTCTCTTCTTGGGGGTTTAGTGTGAAAGTACAATTTTCATAACACATTCATCGAACACTTGGATAAGAATCGATCCCAACCATTCATTTCTGAATCGCCCTGGATTATATACCATTCATTTTTCCTCGATATGTGTGCCATATATTTCATCGACAATATTCTAGTGAATGATGACGTGACCACTTGTTGATGTGGTAGGATATGTGTACATTGACATGGCTTCTGGGATGATTTGGCATGACATGTGGGTGATGATGTGGAATGACACATGGGTGTGATGTGGCATGATACGTGCATCGATGCTTCGATTGATCTGACATCCGAATATGTCTCTACCTTTTTGTAAGCCCTAAATCAAAACCCAATTTTTCATATTTATGGATTATCACAATTCCTCAGCACGGTTTTGTTAAATGTTAAACACTATATTAAGATAATGAGCATCCGACCTTTTGGGATAAAAGGTATCTCTATATCATGTGGATTCGATCGGTCCTATTAATACAACCTTTAAGTAATCTTGGATTTTGGATGTGAGGTTCCATTGGACATTTTTCCAAAGGAAGCATCCAAGTCATTTGAAACATGTGATGTGGTCCACGTGAAGGCCATGCAGACTTGATGACATCACCTTGAAGGTAAAAGGACTTGATTATCAGATCGTATATTTTTCTCCAGATCTCAAATGATCTAGATTTTATGAGTAAAACGAAATGAATACAGATTATTAAAATATGCTTAACACAAAATAATAGAGATACAATAAAAATGATTTTCTATTCAATAAGGAAATAAGCTGAAATTGTAAAATGCAGCGGAAAACAAGCTTGCTGGAATGGTGGCGGCTTATCTCTGAGAAGATATGTGACAGTTGCGCTCATTCGCCAGAACATGGTTACAATGAGGCTATGAAGGCATTTTACAATAAACAGGAATGTCAAAAACCCTAGACATCCAAAAACCTAACCCTAGGAGAAGAAGCACCAAAAGTCATGTGGGCCCCGTTTGGGTAAGTTAGTACATCAACTTCTCAGTGTCGTAACTTTTTCATGCGATCTCTGTTCTAGGCACATGATAGCCCGTTGGAAAGGTATAACCAAGAAGAACAATTTTCAACTAGCCCAAGTAAGTGTCTCTAGCTGCCACCTAGGCCCCAAATCCCCAAAACACATCATTTAAGGCCTCAAAACGGCCCCAAAAGTTTGGAACCCAAAAAACTATCGAAAAGCTACCAAGGTGGAAAACTATTCTTTGAGCCAGTGGAATAGGTGGGTGGCCACCGATATCCACCTAGATCAATCATCCCTCCTTAGGAAGCAATGGTCTCCATTTCCTTGAGTACCCCCATCATATGAGGAAATTTCTGCTGAATTTGGCCCAGGGCGAGCCAATTGCCTTGGTGCAGGAGCTGCCCTGCTTTGATGACTCGATAAAGATGGATATTTTGTTGTCGAGTGCCCTTGATCTATGTGTACAAAATATGATCACTGGATTCTTGTTGCATGAATTTAGGTTTGAGCTCTGTTGGTTTCAAATTCTGTTCTATCTCTAAGGTGTCCAATAATGGTGGGAAATATGGTCGAAGGAGAGCCACGTTGAAGACTGAATGCAGACCAAGGAAGGGGGGAATGTTGAGCTAACAAGAATTGTCACCCATAGCCTTGGTTATGGTGTACGAACCATAACGGAGTCAAAAAAGCTTCTGATGGGTCCCTGTAAGGCATTCTTTCTGCAAATGCAACCAAACTTTGTCGCCCACCTGAAACTTATGTGGCACCTGATGTTGATCATGGAATTTCTTATACTTGGCATTATACTTATGTAGAATATCCTGAACATGTTGGCAGATGTGTTGGATTCACTCAATGAATCAGGTGGCTTTGTCATCTTCTGGTGGAGCAGGGGATGATTCGATCGAGGTGGTCGCTAGGGGTAGTGCAACATCCATGGGGCCCAATGGTTGGAATCCCAACCCCACCTGAAAGGGGTTGTGGCCAGTTGCGTTATGTAGGGCTAGGTTGTAGCTATGTTGGACATAGGGAAGACTCTCATCCCATGTGCTGGGGTGTTTTGAATTGTTCATGCGCAGGATATGTACGACCGTCCGATTGACAACCTCAATTTGGCCATTTGTTTGGGGGTGGAAGGCAATGGATTTGGTGAGCTTGGTTTCCAACAGTGACCAGAGGCTTGACTAGAATGAGCTGAGGAACCAACTATCATAGTTTGAGATAATGGTTTGTGGGATCCCAAAATGTACCCATACTCATTCAAAGAAGAGATTGGCAGTGGCTTCTGCTATGATGTTCTTCTTTTAGGCAACTAAAATCCCCATCTTGGAAAAGCGATCAACAACCATAAAATCATAGTCATTTCCCCTCTTAGTGGATGAGAGGCCCGACATGTATTACATTGAGATGTATTACCATGGCCTATTAGGAGTAGGCAGAGGGGTGTACAGGACTTGTTTCTTAGTGGTCAGTTTGGCAATAGCATAGGTGGTGCAGGACCTAATATACTTGCTAACATCCTGTTGAAGTTTTGGCCAGTATAAATGTTTTTGCAGCACTGCCACTGTCTTTTCGACACCAAAGTATCTTGTCACCCGACTGTAGTGAGATTCCCAAATAATCTTCGCGTGATTGCTTGATGGAATGCAAATATGGCCCAGAAGGCACAACAGCTCGTCCTGAAGATGGAAATTAGCGACCACTGAGTTGGCGCCCAACATTTGGTAGGTGGTGGATAATTCAAGGTCTGTCTCATAGAGGTGGGGGCATCTGTAGGTCTCATGGATGGAAGAGTCTAGCACTGTGGTGAGTGTCGTAACTGGAGGTCGGTTGAGGCAGTCACCAACTCGGTTGGTACTTCCTGTTATATAATTGATGTTGAGGTGGAACTGTTGTAAGTATGTTGACTACTTTTGATGGTGGTCATTCTGCAATTTTCCTTGGGTCTACATGAATTATAGTGGCTTGTGATCAGTGTGGATGACTGTCTCCTTCCTAAGAATTTAGTGTCTCCACTGGCGGCAGGATTGCACAATGGAGTACATTTATTTTTCATAAGTAGGGTACTTACAGAAAACATATGATAGTGTCTCACTATGATATGTCACAGGGTGGCCATGTTGAGTGAGAATGGCACCCACATCATAGTTTGAAGCATTTGTCTCAATCTTAAAAGGATGTTGTAGGTCCAGTAATGAAAGTATCGGGGATGAGCACAAACTCTTCCTCAAGTCATCAAAGGCTTATTGTTGGGGCATGCCCCACACAAATATTTCCTTCCCACCGTGCCTAGTTACTTGGCTGAGGGCCCATGTGATATGAGAGAATCCCATCATGAACCTGCGATAGAAATTGGCGAGGCTCAAGAAGCTCTGAAGTTCAGTGAGTGTGGTTGGGGTTGGCTAGTCACGGATGACATGGATCTTGGTTGGATCCACATGCACACTATGTTGATCAATGATGTAGCCTAAGTAATGGACCATGTCCATGCCAAAGGAGCATTTTTCCAAGTTTGCATATATTTTGTGTTGTCCCAGGGTGTGCAGAACCTGTTGAATATGCTACAAGTGTTTTGCCCAAGTCTTGTTGTAGATGAGGATTTCATCCAGATACACCACTACAAAAGTATTGGTGAAAGGTCATAGGATATCATCCATCATCCTCATAAAAGTTGTTGGAGCATTTTTCAAACCAAAGGGCATGACCAACCATTCAAAAAGACCTTCTTTTGTCTTGAAGGTAGTCTTCCATACATCTGTCTATTCTATTGGGACCTAGTGGTAGCCATACTTCAGATCAATTTTACTGAAGTATTTGGCCCCCTTGAGCTGATCAAGGAGGTCATCGATTCGGGGAATTGGGTACTGGTTTCGGACTATGATTTTATTCAGGGTCCAGTAATCAATGCATAGTTTCCAGGTCTCATCTTTCTTTTGCACCAGCACGATTGGGCTCCCACAAGGCGATGAGCTGGGATGGATGTACCCCTTGTGAAGCAGTTCTTGGATATTCCTCTTGATATCCTTGTTTTCTAACAGAGAGCGGTGATAGACTGGCCCATTGGGTAGTGATGCACCTGGGGTCAGCTCGATGGGATGCTTGACCTGGAAGTGCAGAGGTACCCCATTAGTAGAGGAGAAGATATATGAGTATTCTTCCACGACCTTATCCACTTTCTTTTGTTGTGTTGAGAGATTGGCCACAGAGGCCCTGTATGTGGTTGCAATCTTTCACTCACTCTAAGAGCGAATCACGAAGAAGACAAATTTCCCGATCTGAGAGATGACCTTCCTGCATTTCTTGGAAGAGATCAAGGAAATATCATTCAGAGGGACTGCCTCGGGTATCCTGTACAATTTCCTATTCAAAGTAATAATAACACTATGAGGCCTAGACTCATATACAACATGACGTTTCCATAAATAAGGTTGGCCCAAAAGAACAATACAAACTTTGAGAGGAGAAACATCACATAATACCTCATCTTTTGAAGGGCTTGATGTTGTATGTATTTGGATTAGAGAGGGTGGGTGAATCAGTGATAGCGTAAGTATAATCCTTTTGCTTCAAATGTTATATCAATGTAGAATTATTATCCAATAATGAAATTAATAAATAAACAATCACACACATGCACAATACACAGGTGTTTTCGTGGAAACCCAAATCGGGGAGAAAACCACGAATGTTTTCTTATATATGTCTTGAAGAATTACACATTCATTAGGAAGCACCAACTTCCTTTGTTTTTCGACTGCAAATGGAAGGTTCCAACCTCCTATTTCTCGAGCTACAACACAGAATCTCCAACTCCCAAATCTTTGGCTACAACCCAGGAAGGAGCTACAACCCCCAATGTTCTACTATAGGCTGCATGGGAAGGTGGCTACAATACACAATCCTTGCCTAGATCACTGCCACCACGAAGTAGAAGTAGAATGATGGAACCCTTGTCACTATCCTTGTGAGATATACCACTATAAACTGGCTATCATTGAACCATGCATCAACCATCCAACAACCTATACAAAACAACCTATAATCAACATGTACCATAAACAGTGCATCCAACCATATACCAACCTAATCAGCACGTACCATAAACAAGTGCATCAACCAGCCACCAACCTATAATCAACGTACCCACAAAAACAAGTGCATCAGCCATGCACAAAGTATGTACCGATCATGTTTCAACTACTCATCAATATATGACTCGTCAATATGTACCAACATCATCAACTATACACTTCATGTATGTGCCAACTCATCAACCTCTTGTCAACCATGTACTCAACATGTACCTCAACCAAAGCCCTCATCAATTTCATCATCCAAAATCTGATTTGTAGCTACCGCTAATAGACACGGTGTATTTGATCAAATTCTTGCAAACCTTCTTTAACTTTAACTACAAGAAACTAGTATTTTCATCAAACTTATTTAGTCTCACACATTACTGGTTTTGGATTAGTCAACAACTAAACTTGATAATCATAACTGAACTGTGATAACATAAGATGTAAATACGTTACACAATTTTTTCTTGAGTGTGTTTTGTGCAATTCCTCCAAATTACACTACTTGGAACCTCTCGAGAAAATAGGTTATTGCAAAAATGGAATACCTTGTTGAGTGTCTTATTCTAGAGAGACCTTGTAGAGAGTGCCCCGAACAAAATATTTGATGACATGATATGAAACTATTACCCAGCCTACTCTGGACTATACCTAACCAACACATTTTTGTCTCACTAGATTTGGATCACGTTATCAAGTTGTGACATTTTTGCACAAACACGATTTTGACTAGTTCGGGGTACAAACTCTATTTTCCCCTGAGTGTAACTCCCAAAATACAACGACCCACCGATATGAATTTTGAACCAGAGATACTTGAATATGTTTTCTCCTTTCATAGAAATTTCAGGATCCTGAATCATTGTATATAAAAGGTTATAGTGAAAATGGTGAGATGACACGAAAATAACATACCTTAGAAAGCACCATCAAAAGAATTTATCCTTCCTTGCATTTTAGGCCTTCTTTTCTTCACTTTCCTCGGAATTTAGGCTTAGATATCATTTGTAAACCTAAGACACATATATATATTCAATATCCTCAAGTTTGATTCAAATGAGAGAGGCACTTGCCTCTTATTTATACTCTCCAAGTAACTTCCTTAAAAACATATATTCTAGGTCACTTATTTACTTTCCTTATTTTGGGTTGGGTCACTTCTAATTTCTCCATTAAAATTATTATTGGAAATAATTTTATTTTGTATTCACTTTGAATTATAATACCTCATCACTTCACTTTATTATTTACCTTTTCGTCTCTTAAAACCGCTGATTACTTTGACCTTTTGGGGCTTCTAGATGACATATGAGGGTCCTCCAACCCAGTAAGGCCATAACTCTCAAATGTGAGGAGTTATGTGATGTTATACATACCACTAAGTAAGCACTTGACATGTGCTATCCATATAGAATAGTATTATCTAGAAAATATATCATAACTCATACCATTACCCATCAAACAAACTTGGGTCCCATTACCCAAACATGGGTTCTAAAACTTCTCATGGACATAACTCTCTATAACTCTCAAACCGTGAGAGTTATGTGGCGTTCCACATACCACCGGAAAGTAAATGACAAGAACTATCCATATAAGATATTTTACACGACAAATTCACTTTCCTTCATCTCATTATTCCATAATTAAGCATGGGTTCTCTTACTCCATAAAGCATCTTCGAGTGAGGGACTTCACCATAAGGGGACACTTTGGAGTTATCCATATCTATGCTTATCAACCATGAAAAACAATAGTGAGTCATGTTACATCAAACACTATTGGTCCATTACCCAAAATTTGTGCTAGTCTTCTTCAGGGGTTGACATCAATGACAGCCAACTAATCAACAATCTCCCCCTTTGTGGCATTGATGGAAACACTCACGCATGCAACAACTGAAATCATATGGAGTCATGCTCCCCACAGAAACCATGTCCTTTGTTCTCTACGTTTTGATAAATCCCAGTCTGGACCATTCCTCGTCCTCGCATCTAGTAAATCTCTCCCCTTTTGTCATCAATGGCAAAGGTATCTTTCCATCGGGGTTTCTCCCCACGAAGAGACTATCCTCTTATGGTGCTTCCTCGTGTACATCTAACACATATAAGATAAGCATTCATTTTTGGAGTAAAATAACTCCAAGTCTTTGGCGAGATATTCAAAGGCTTCCCATGGAATGGGTTTTATAAATATGTCCGCCACTTGTTCTTTTTTTGCTTATACATACTCATTTCGGATGTTGTTTCACGCAACCTTTGTTCAGTAGAAAGTGATACTTGATTGGAATGTGCCAGTCTTGGGTGCATCGGGTTTTTGAGATATTGATGGCACTTGTATTATCACAATATGTTAGGATAGGCTCCATCATGCTCAACCTGTATAATAAATTGTGTTTGTTTCATCCAAAGAACTTTTATTGTACAACATGTTCTTTTGCTGCGATATACTCACCTCTAACGTAGATAGAGATACCGATATTGTTTCTTGCTTAGCCATGATACCAAACACTCCACCTAAGTAAAATTGTTGCCCCAGTTAGCTTCATCACGGTCATCAATAAACTTCTTGCCCAATCTACATCTGTGTGATGCATAAGTGATAGATCTTTTCCTTTTTGGATACCATAATCCAAACTCTGTTCCTTTGAGATATCTAAAGATCCTCTTTCTTGCTAATACATGTGATTCCTTTGGTCTTTCATGAAATCATGCCACCAATCAAGCACTTTTGCGCATTACATATGGATGTTGTCACATATAGTAGAATTTCCAATCATTGACCTATATTTGCCTCGATGCGTAGACTTTGAATCATCATCTTTTCTCAACTTACCTTGGCTGGTTTGTATGGGAGTGATAACTAGTTTTTCAATCTTCCATTCGAACCTCTTTAGCATTCTCGATATACTTGGTTTGAGAGAAATAAAATCCCTTGGTTGCTTTGGCTGATGTCGAAGTCGAGAAAGAAGGATAGTTCTTAAGTAATGACATTTCAAATTCCTCTGCATGTCTTTTGCAAATTTCCGACTTAACACATCATCACCACCAAAATAATATCATCAACATAAACTTCAATTAATAAAATATTACCTTGACTTACCTTGATGTAGGGTTGTTGTCTACACTTACTTTTATGAACCACGCACGATGGAATACTTGTGATCTGGAGTACCATGCTCTAGGAACTTTATTTTGGATTCATGAGGCCTTCTTTAATTTACACACATAGTCGTGTTCTCTACGTCAAATGAAATCCTTACGGTTGTTCAATGTATACTTCTTCTTCAAGTTCCCCCATTTTAGAAAAGATGATTTTCGTCCATCGATATACTTTAACATTTTAGGAGCATGCATAAGCTAAAAACAAGCGGATTGCTTCCATTCACGACATTTGGGGCATATGTCTCTTCAAGTCAATTCCTTCAATGCATTGCATATCCTTTACATACCAATCTAGCTTTTGTTCCTTGTAACCTGCCCAACTTCATTCAACATTCACGAAAACCCATTTTTATTGTCGATCACATTCTTATCCTTTGGTCTTGAGACAATTCCCAAGTGTCATTTTTCTCTATTTGATCAATTATTCATCATGGCCTTATTCCAAAATTCATCATATGGCGGCTTCTTCGCTTGATTTGGTTCAATTGTAGATAAAGTGCTAGGTGTGTTTGTTCACGAGTAAACGGATTTTTTCTTCTAGTCTCAACTCACATCTTTGAACAATAATTTGATTTGAGGGATGATTCTTCTGTATTCGTTTTGCTAGGTGTCTTTGGAGATACTTGTTGAACTTTGCTCTTCTACTTACATGGATTCTCTTCATCTTCATCTTCATCTTCATCTTCTTCTTCTTTTCCATCTTCTTCTTCAAAAGGATTGTTCCATTGATTGGTTTTCTTCTTTCTTTGATTCTGGTATGCTGTTTCATCAATTGTTCGCGTTGATGCTTTCCACAACTGTTTAATCCTTGAATTGTAACACTTGTATGCTTTCCTTGTACTTGATGAAAAACAACAAGTATTCTAACTGTCCTACGAGTCAAACTTTCCCATTCTACCATCTTCTCTTTTGATGCTTGGCATTTGCTTCCAAAAACTTCGAAGTGCTTCACATTTGTTGGTCTTCCTTTCCATGACTCATATGGAGTCTTTGTCAGGTGTTGTTCGAGGCATTACTCTGTTTTTTGAATATGAATTGTTGTATGCCAACATACGTGTCCAAAATATCGTCAACTTTGAATCCATTATCATTATTGAGTCAGTTTATTTATGCATCCTATTCTTTCTTTCAACAACAAATTACGTTGAGGTGTCCTAAGGCAATTGTCTTTTTATTCCCATGATTCTTTCTTGATAGTCCATAAATTCCTTTGAGGTGAATTCTCCTCCATTATCCAGATCTTAAACATTTGATTCTTGAATCCATCTCATTCAACCATTTCCTTGTATATCTTGAAATTTTCAAAAGCCTTTGATTTGTTCTTGAGAAATCAAGCTGAGTCATTCTTGTATATAATCATCAACTAATAACATAAAAGTATCTCCTTATTTTAAGACTTTTGTTGTAGTTGGTCAACTAGATCAATATGCACAATTTCTGAGTGGTTTTGTTGTTGAATATTCCTTTGATTTGAACCTAGTCTTTGTTTCTTTCCTTGTTGTCACTTGCATAAAAGTGTTAGTTGGTTTCATTGATATAGGCATTTCTCATTTGCTTCTCTTTTTCTTTGACTTTGACAAGGTTATCAAAATGTAATGACCCATTCTTCACATTACTTCATAGCCAACTTTCATCTTCCTTTCCTAGACAACACTTTTCATTTTCCAATTTCACTTAACACATGCTGTTTCTTGGGGATTCTTGCGGTACATGGCGATAGTTCCCTGAACCTTTTCTTATCTCACACTTTTGTGAATCAAAAGTAACTTTATGATATGGTCACACATTTGACTCACATAAAAGATTATGTTTCATATCTTCTCTTAATAGAACATTTTTTGCCTTTTCGTTCTTGTTTAGTGGTTGTGCCTTTTCCAATGATTTTTGGATGAATCATCATTTCCAAAGGAAATGATCCATCTTTCCTCTCGTGTCTTAAAGAGAAACTTGTCTCATCACGTCATGTGTTAACACCCTTTGTCAACATACCAACCACGTTTATTCTATTGCTTGTAGAGCGGTGTGCATTCTTCATTGCTATCTTGCTCTTGCTTTCTTATCCATGTCATTTTAGAATTCTTGTTTGTATCTGTTGAGGTTCTTTAGGAGGAATGTCGTCTTTTACCAATTTTGGCCATGTGTCCAAAATTGTTACATTGTAACATTCCATTTGATTACTCAAAGTTCAAACCTGTTGTAGCTTCTGTTTTGTGTTTCACTAGGTCTTCTTGAATGGCAACTGTGTATGGCTCCAAGGTAGTTATTGTTCACGTTGTTAGCTCTGCAATTTATAACTTTATGTCCAAAATTATTACAAACATAAACCAAAAATATAGTTTGATACACAGTAGTTGAAGATCTTATGAAAGAGGTGCTCTTAGCGAATCCTTCTTCTTCTTGAGGCTTTGCTATCTGTTGTTGGTCTGAAATCTGAATCTTCTCGGTGGAGAAGTGTCCTGTAATCTTCCTTGTCTATCTTTTATCCCCTTTGATTGTTTACGCATAACTTTTTGGATTTGTTTCTTTCTCATTTGTTTTGGAGCTTGATCCCTTTTTGTTTGATTGTATCCAAGTCAGGACTTGTCGAGATAAGATTTTTTACTACTAATAACGTCATCGAATTTTGAGTTGTTCCGCATATTTTTTCTTTTGAATATCCTTTCTTGGTCTGACAATCTCTTGCTTCCAGGTTTCCAATGATCTAGTCCTTTCCTTCTAAAATTTGTTCTTGATAATTCTTCAATTATTTTATCTTCTTCTATTTGAACCTTCAATTTTGTAATCATTGTTCTAGTTCTTAGTGTCTTTTTTCTTATCTGGATTACTGTAGCTTCTTGTTTTCTTCCTTTCTCTTCGATAACTTCTATGGCTCATTGGTCTTCTTCGAAGTCAACTTATGCCTCTTCGAATTTCTTCTTCATATGCTTCTTCATATTCTTCTTGAAGTCTTCTTTGTCAGATTTTTCTATTGCCATGAATAGAAATCTCCTTGTTTCATTGTCACTGATTTCATCTTCATCGATGATGAGATGTGTCTTCTTTAGTGCAAAAGTTTTTCTTAGAAAACTTTCTTTGTAGTTCTTTACCTTTATATGTTTATCTACTTTTTTGAAGCCTTAACCTTCATCATTTTCTCTTTTTCTTATGAAGACACATTTGTTAGCAAAATGACCGATACCATAACAATTAAAACAAATTAAGGAAGATTACCTCTGTACCTACTGTTGGTTCCTTTAGTTTCAATCTTTTGACAAAGTTGGCCACTTCTTCATCATCTTAGAGGCGATGGAATTTGTTGTTGCTATTCTTCTTGTTCCTTTTCTTTTGCTTTGATCTTTTGGATTCTTTGAAGGTACTTCTTTACATAGATTTTCATTCGGTTCTCATCTGCATGCTATGAAGATTCCATGCAGTTTGTCCATGCTTATTGAGTTTAGATCCGATCTTTCTTCCTATGTCATCTTTATGCAGGGTTGAATCTCATAGGAAGAGATCTTGAGTACCTTTTGAATATTAAGTTCTTGATTTCTTCTCCCAATCCTATGATTGCATTAAGCGTTTCATCTCATTTCGTGAGAAGTAAGTTGCGATATCTTCATCTTCCTTCATTTTTAGTTGTTGAGTGGCCCGACCTCTGTAAGTTTAAGCTGCTATTACGACTTTTGAATCTCCTTCATAAATATTCCGAAGCTTGTCCCAAATCTCTTTGGATTTACAAGTATTACCTTTGGTGAATCTTGTATCACTAAGACCATTCAAAGAAGTGCATTTATGGCTTTGGAATTGTCTCCCGCAGAGTTTCAACGCTTTGTCACTTGTTGGGTGCAGGCCTGACCGGTCTTGTGTATCCATCTACAATTGATTGCCAAACTTGAAATCCCTATGCATGTATACCTTCATCCTTATGCTCCAAAAATCATACTTGTGTCCATCAAGCTGGTATTCCATTTTATATGGGTTGGTACTCTCCATCATCTACCTTCGATTAGTTGCTTGGTTCTAAAGAGACACACTTTCAGTACCAATTGTTGGATTATACTTGAGAGGTGAATCATTAATAATGTAGTATAATCCTTTTTCTTCAAATGTTATATCAATGTAGAATTATTATCCAATAATGGCAGTGATAAATAAACAATCACACATATGCCACATTTTTAGGTGTTTTACGTGGAAACCAAATAGGGAGAAAACCATGAGATACTTTCTTATAATGTCTTGAAGAATTACATTCATTGGAAGCACCAAATTCCTTTGTTTTCCATTTTTAGCTGGAGGAGGTTCCAACCTCCTAGTTTCTCAGGGCTACAACTGAGGAAGCTCCAACTCCCCAAATCTTTGGCTATAACGAGAAGGAGGCTACAACCCCAATGTTCTCTGGCTACAACGGAAGGTGGCTACAACCACACACGTGTCCTTGCCCAGATCCTTCCATCCTACAAGTAGAAGTAGAATAATGGAACCCTTGTCACACTATCAGCATGAGATATACCCATTTGTAAACTTGTACCAATAAATTTGAACCAGCCATCAACCATGCATCAGCTTTGTAATCAACTTGTACCATAAATAGTGCATCAACCATGCACCAGCTATGTTAATCAACTTGTACCATAAACAAATTCATCAACCGTGCACCAAGTATGCCAATCATGTGTCAACTACTCATCAACTATGATTAAGTCAATATGTACCAACATCATCAACATACACTTCATGTGTGTGCCAACTCATCCACTCTTGTCTCAACCATGTGCTCAACATGTACCTCAGCCAATCCCTCATCAATTTCATCATCAAAATCTGGATGTTGTAGCTCTATAATGGAGCACAGTGTTTTAGTCATTTTGCAAACCTTCATTAACTTTAGAGCAAAAACTAGCATTTTTCATCAAACTTTCTTTGGTCTCATGCACAGTTTTGGATTAGTCAACAACCCTAAATTGAAGTAATCTTTCAACTTTGAACTATAATGTATAAAGATGTAAACGGATACACAATTTTCTTCAATGTTTTCTAAACAATTCCTCCAAGTAAGTACTTGGAACCTCTGAGAAAAGGAGTTATACCAAAATGACATACCTTGTTTGAATTAGAAACTATTCTAGGGAGCGACATTGTAGAGAGTGCCCACACAAAATATTTGATGAAATGATCTTAAATAGTCACCTGACCTACTATGGTGTACCCTAACCAACACATTTGGTCTCACTCAATTTTGATCTATTATGAATAATTTTTTTTACGTTTTTACTCGAAACACACGATTTTGACTAGTTTCGGGGGTGGCCACAAACCTTATTTTCCACGAGTGTAACTCCCAAAATAACGACCACAAGTTGAATTTTGAACCACAGAATACTTGGATATGTTTCTCACTTTAATATGCTTAATTTCAGGATCTTAATCACTATAGAAAAAAAATTATATGGCGAAAATGGGTGAGATGACTTTGAAAATAACATACAGCAAAGCTATCAAAAGAGCCCATCCTTCCTTGCATTTCCTTTTTTCACTTTCCTCATAATTTTGGATTATATATCATTTGTAAACCTAAAGACACTATGTATTCAATATGCTCAAGTGTAATTCAAATGAGAGAGCCTCCTTATTATACACTCATAGTAGCTTCCTTAAAAACATGATAGGTCTGGCCCCCTTTCCTTAATTTAGGGTTGGGTCACTTCTAATTTCTCCATTAAAATTATTATTGAAATAATTTGTTTTGTATTCACTTTGAATTATAATACTCATCATACTTTATTATTTTTAAAATCTATTTAAACCACTTTGATTAACACACGACCTTTGGGGCTTCTAGATGACATATGAGGGTCCTCCAACTTGATAAAGGCCATAACTCTCAAGCTGGTGAGGAGTTATGTGACGTTATACATCTTAGAAATGGCATGACATGTACTATCCATATAGAATAGTATTATCTGAAAATATATCACTTAACTCATACCATTACCCATCAAACAAACTTGGGTCCATTACTAGGCACAGGGTCAACTTCTCATGGCCATAACTCTCTAGCAGTGAGGGAATTGTGTGACGTTCCATACCCTTTGGAGTAAATGACAATTTATCCATATGGGATTTTCCCTGACAAATTCACTCCTTCATCTCATTATTCCATAATTAAGCATGGGTTCTCTTACTCCACAAAGCATCTTCCATGGGGGCTTTCACCATGAGGGGACCAACTGGGGAGTTCATCATATTTACTTCTTATCAACCATGAAAAAACAATAATGGAGTCATATTTACATCTCAACCATGAAAAAACAATAATGAGTCATATTTACATCAAACACTATTGGGTCCATTACCCAAAACTTTGTGCTACGGGTCTTTCTTCAAGGGTTGACATCAATCACAACCAACCTTAATCAACAGTATGCTAGTTGACACTATTGGCTAACGTGGAGATTGCTTCCTTGGCGGAGCCATCCAATGGTGTAGGGTTGTGGGTGCAGCATTATCAGCAGGGCCAAATGCTTGACGACCTCTGTTGAGATGAGTTTCTTCTAGTTACCTCTATCAGCGATGAAGAGCAGTGAGGTGCCTTTTACCCACATCTATGAATGGAATAGGTTCCCTCCTTCTGGCTCATCTGGTTCACCAGGCTGGAGCTCAGTGGTAGCAACGGTGGAATTGGGTTCGATGTCAATGATCTGTCTTCCCCTTTTTGGTTTTGACTCAAAATCAAAAGCCACATCTGATTCAGAGGCTTTCATTTTAGCCACCAACGACTACTTTGAGTGACAGTCAGCAGTGTTATGCCAAGGGCTCTTATGGAAATTGCACCACTTCCCGATATCTTTCTTGGTCTTTTCAATGTCCTTCTTTGCTTGCAACTTGGATTGGTTGTCCTAATATTGTCCATATTTTCTCTATCCTTTATTCTATTGGTTGGGGCCTCCCTTTCCTAGATTTTGTTGTGCGGGGTTCCCAGGCCCAAATTGTTGCGTCTTTTGTTTGAGCTTCTTCTCAATTTCAACGACATATCGGTAGGCCGCGCCCAAGGACAAGATGTCCATAAATTCCATTTCGGTCTAGATGTATCTATGGATAGAACCGCGATACTTGAGAACTATATGTCACTCTGAATCTTTGATACCCATCTTGGTGCACAAGGTATGGAAGATATTTGTGAACTCTGGCACTGCTTGGTCTCTTTCTTGTCGCAGTCTGGTCCATTTGGTATACAAGTCATCATAACTTCCAACAGGGTAGTATTGTTCCTTAATAGTATCCCTGAAGGATTCTCAAGTGGTCGTGACTATAAATAATGAGAGTTCCTCTGTTTCCTTTTTCTCACAGAAATTTTCCCACCAATCTTTGACATGGGGAACGGATTCGAGGAGCGCAAAAGTAATCTTTTCTCTATTTGAAAAGTTATGGATAGAAAAATACCCTTCTAGTAGATTCAACCACTTGTCTACAACATATGCATCTATATGACATTAAAATATAAGAATATTGAAGTTGATTTGTACCTTGAAGGGGGTAGTGCCTCCGTCTGAGGAAAATGCATCGCCTATTGGTAGCCATCGAAGGATTTGCGTGAAACTATCCATCATCTCGTTCCTCTATTACATGAGGGCTTCCTAAAGCAACATTTTGAAAGGATATCCTATCCCTTCATCTTTCTTTTCTCCTTCCATGAGAGGTCACTTGGGCATGTGAGAGCTTTTGTCCTCAAGAGAAACAAGCTCGAGACCCAATTCTTTGTACCCTAACCTCATTGGGGACATGCATTAAGACAACAAGGAGCAGACCGCTCTGATACCACTGATCCAGATTTTATGAGCAGAACGAAATGAATACAGATTATTAAAATATGCTTAACAAAAAATAACAGATATACAGTAAAATTGGTTTTCTATTCAATAAGGAAATAAGCTCAAACTGTAATTTAAATGCAGCGGAAAACAAGCTTGCTGGAATGGTGGCGGCTTATCTATGAGAAGAGATGTGACGGTTGTGCTCATTCACCAGAAGATGATTAAAATGAGGCTTTGAAGGCCTTTTACAATAAACAATAATTTCAAAAACCCTAAACATCCAAAAACCTAACCCTAGGAGATGAAGCGCCAAAAGTCATGTGGGCGTCGTTTGGTTAAGCTAGTACATCAACTTCCCGGGGTTGTAACTTTTTCATATGATCTCCATTTTAGGTGCACGATAGCCCGTTGGAAAGGTCTAACCGAGAAGAAAAAATTTCGAATGGCCCAAGTTATTACGTAGTAAATTCAATTGGTCCCCATATCCCCAAACAATGTCATTTAGGGCCTCAAAACGACCCCGGAAATTTGGAAACCGAAAAACTATCAAAAAACTGCCAAGGTGGAAAACAATTTTTCGAGCTAGTGGAATAGATGGGTTGCCACCGATATCCACCTGGATCAATCCTCCCTCCTTAGGAAGAAATGGTCTCCATTGTGTTTATTTCCCCCATCAGATGAGGAAATTTCTGCTAAATTTGGCCCTGGGTGAGCCACTTGCATTGGTGCAGGAGCTGCCTTTCTTTGACGACTTGATAAAGTTGGATCTTTTGTTGTCGAGTACTCTTGATATATGTGTCCACAATATGATCACTGGATTCCTGTTTCATGTAGTGATGGTTGAGCTCTGTTGGTGTCAACTGCTCTGCTATCTCTAAGGTGTCCAATAATGGTGGGAAATATGGTCGAAGGAGAGCCACATTGAAGACTGGATGTAGACCAAGGAAGGGGGGAATGTTGAGCTAAAAATCATTGTCACCTACAACCTTGGTGATGGTCTATGACCTATAACGGAGTGGGAAAAGCTTTTGATGGGTCCATGTAAGGTGTTCTTTTTGCAAATGCAACCAAACTTTTTCGCCCACCTGAAACTTATGTGGCACCCGATGTTGATCATGGCTCTGCTTGTAATTGGCACTACACTTCTGTAGAATATCCTGAACTTGTTGGCGGATGTGTTGGATTCTCTCAATGAATCGGATGGCTTTGTCAGCTTCTGGTGGAGCAGGGGACGAGTCGGCTGAGGTGGTCTCCGGGGGTAGTGCAAAATCCATGGGGCCCAATGATTGGAATCCCAACCCCACCTGAAAGGGGTTGTGGGTAGTTGAGTTATGCAAGGCTCAGTTGTAGCTATGTTGGACATAGGGAAGACTCTCATCCCATGTGCAGGGGTGCTTTGAAATCTACATGTGCATGATATGTACGACCATCTAGTTGACGACCTCATTTTGGCCATCTGTCTGGGGGTGGAAGGAAGTGGATTTGGTGAGCTTGGTATCCAACAGTGACTAGAGGCTCGACCAGAATGAGATGAGGAACTGACTGTCACGGTCTGAGATAATGTTTTATGGGATCCCAAAATGTACCCATACTCTCTCAAAGAAGAGCTTTCCAGTGGGTTCTGTTGTGATGTTCTTCTTCCAGGCAGCTAGATTCGCCATCTTGGAAAAGTGATCAACAACCAAAAAAACACACTCATTTCCCCTCTTGGTGGATGGGAGGCCGGACATGTAGTTCATTGATATGGATTCCCAAGGCCTATTAGGAGTAGGCAGAGGGGTGTACAAGCCATGTTTCTTCGTGGTTGTTTTGTAAATAGCATAGGTGGTTTAGGACCTGATATACTTGTCGACATCCTGTCAAAATTTTGGCCAGTAGAAATGTTTCTGCAACACTGCCATTGTATTTTCGATGCCAAAGTGTCCTTCCACCCAACTGTAGTGAGATTCCAAAATCAGCTCCGCGTGCTCACTTGATGGAATGCAGAGATGGCATAGTTGACACAACAACCCATCCTAAAGATGGAAATTAGTGACCACTGATTTGGCGCCCAACATTTGGCAGGTGGTGGATAAGTCAGGGTATGTATCGTAGAGGTGGGGCCATCTGGAGGTCTCGTGGATGCAAGGGTCTAGCACCATGGTGAGTGTCGCGACTAGAGATCGGTTGAGGCAGTAAGAAACTCGGTTGCTACTTCCTTTTTTATACTTGATGTTGAGGTGGAACTGTTATAAGTATGTTGACCACTTATGATGGCATTCATTCTACAATTTGCCTTGGGTCTACATGAACTATAGTGGCTTGTGATCAGTGTGGGTGACTGTCTCCTTCCCAAGAATGTAATTTCTCCACTAGTGGTAGGCTTTCACAATGGAGTAAATTTCTTTGTCATAAGTAGGGTACTTATAGACAACATTTGATAGTGTCTCACTATGATATGCCATGGGGTGGCCATGTTGAGTGAGAACGACACCCACAACAAGGTTTGAAGCATCTATCTCGATCTCAAAGGGATGTTGCAGGTCTGGTAATGAAAGTACTGGGGATGATCACAAATGCTTCTTCAAGTCATCAAAGGCTTATTGTTGGGGCAGGTCCCACATAAATTTTGCCTTACCACCACCCCTTGTTACTTGGTTAAGGTCCCATGCAATATGAGAGAATCCCAGCACGAACCTGCGATAGAAATTGGTGAGGCCCAAGAAGCTACAAAGTTCAGTGAGTATGGTTGGGGCTGTCCAGTCACAAATGACTTGGATCTTGGTTGGATCCACATGCACACCATGTTGATCAACTATGTAGCCTAAGTAATGAACCCCATCCATGCCGAAGAATCATTTTTCCAAGTTTTCATATAGTTTGTGTTGTCGCAGGGTGTGCAGAACCTGTTGAATATGCTGCAAGTGTTTCTCCCAAGTATTGATGTAGATGAGGATGCCATCCAGATACACCAATAAAAGAGTATTGGTGAAAGGTCGTAGGATATCATCCATCATCCTCATAAAATTTGTTGGAGCATTTTTCAAACCAAAGGGCATGACTAGTCATTCAAATAGACCTTCTTTTAGCTTGAAGGAAATATTCCATACATCTGTCTGTTCTATTGGGACCTGGTGGTAGCCCGACTTTAGATCAATATTACTAAAGTATTTGGCCCCCATGAGCTGATCAAGGAGGTCATCGATTCGGGGAATCGGGTACTGGTTTCGGATTGTGATTTTTTTCAAGGCCTTGTAATCAATGCAGAGTCCCTAGGTCTCATCTTTCTTCTACACCAGCATGATTGGGCTCCCACAAGGCGATGATCTGGGACGGATGTTCCCCTTGTGGAGAATTTATTGGATCTTCCTCTTGATCTTCTCATTTTATAACAAAGAGCGGTGATAGACTGGCCCATTGGGTAGTGGTGCGTCTGTGGTCAGATCGATAGGATGCTTGACTTGACAATGCAGAGGTACCTCGGTAGGAGAGGAGAAGATATCTGAGTATTATCCCACAACCTTATCGACTTTCTTCTATTGGGTGGAGAGATCGGTCATGGAGGCCCTGGATGTGGTTGTGATCTTTCTCTCACTTTGAGAGAGAATCACGAAGACGACAAATTTCCCAGTCTGAGAAATGACCTTCCTGCATTGCTTGGAAGACATCAAGGAAATATCACTAGAAGGGACTGCCTCAAGTATCCTGTACAATTTCTTGTTAAAAGTAATAATAACAATATGAGGCCTAGACTCATATACAATATGACATTTCCATAAATAAGGTTGGCCCAAAAGAACATTACAAACTTCGAGAGGAGCAGCATCACATAATTCCTCGTCTTTGAAGGGCTTGATGTCGTATGCCAGTTGACATTGTTGGTTGACACAGAGATCGCTTCCTTAGCGGAGCCATCCAATGTTGTAGGGTTGTGGGTGCAAATTTTTCGGTAGAGCCAACCACTTGGAAACCTCTGCTGAGATGAGGTTCTTCTGGCTACTAATATCAATGATAAAGTGCATCGCAGTGCCTTTTACCCACATCTGTGAATGGAATATGCACTCTCCTTCTTCTGGCTCGTCTGGTTCACCAGGCTAGAGCTTGCTAGTAGCAACAGTGGCACTGGGTTCCACGTCAATGATCCATACTCCCCTTTCTGGTTATAACTCAGAGTCAGAACCCACATTTGATTCAGAGGCTTTCACTTTGGCCACCAATGACTGCTTTGAGAAGCAGTCAACAATTTTATGCCAAGGGATATTATGGAATTCGCACCACTTCGCGATATCTTTTTTTGTATTTCTGATGTCCTTGTTTACTTGCAACTTAGACTGGTTGTCCTGATACTGTCCATATTTTCTTTGTCCTTTCTTCTGTGGGTTGGGGCCACCCTTTTCTAGATTTTGTTGTGAGGGGTTCCCAGGCCCAAATTGCCACGTCTTTTGTTTGAGATTCTTCTCGATTTTGATGGCATATCAGTAGGTTGTGCCCAAGGATGAGATGTCCAGAAATTCCATTTCAGTCTGGATGTATCTATGCAGAGAAAAACGATACTTGAGCACTAGATGTCGCTCTGAATCTTTGATACCCATCTTGGTGCGCAAGGTATGGAAGATATTTGTGAACTCTGGCACTGCTTGGTCTCTTTCTTTCCACAGTGTGGTCCGTTTGGTATATAAGTCGTCATAACTTCCAACAGGGTAGTATTGTTCCTTAATAACATCCCTGAAGGATTCCCAGGTGGTTGTGACTGTAAATAATGAGGGTTCCTCTGTTTCCTTTTGCTCATAGAAAGTTTCCCACCAATATTTGACATGGGGAATGGATTTGAGGAGCGCAAAAGTAATCTTTTCTCTATTAGAAAAGTTATGGACAAAAAAATACCCTTCTAGTAGATTCAACCACTTGTCTACAACATCTATGTCTATCTGACCTTCAAATATAGGAATATAGAATTTGATTTGTACCTTGAAGGGGGCGGTGCCTCCGCTCAAGGAAGATGCATCGCCTGTTGGTAGTCGTCGAAGGATTTTCTTGAAACTATCCATCATCTCGTTCCTCTGTTGCATGAGGGCTTCCTCAAGCAACATTTTGAAAGGATCTCATGTCTCGTCATGTTTCTTTTCTCCTGCCATGAGAGGTCGCTTGGGCGTGTGAGAGATTTTTTCCTCAAGAGAAACAAGCTCGAGACCCAATTCTTTGTACCCTGGCCTCGTTGTGGACATCCATTAAGACGACAAGGAACAGACCGCTCTAATACCACTTATCTGGATTTTATGAGAAGAACGAAATGAATACAGATTATTAAAAGATGCTTAACACAAAATAACGGAGATACAATAAAATTGGTTTTCTATTCAATAAGAAAATAAGATGAAACTGTAAAATGCAATGAAAAACAAGCTTGCTGGAATGGTGGTGGCTTATCTCTAAGAAGAGATGTGACTGTTGTGCTCATTTGCCAGAAGATGGTTATAATGAGGCTCTGAAGGCATTTTACAATAAACAGGAATGTCAAAAACCCTAGACATCCAAAAACCTAAACCTAGTAGATGAAGGGCCAAAAGTCATGTGGGCCATGTTTGGGTAAGTTAGTACATCAACTTCCCGGGGTCATAACTTTTGCATACGATCTTCATTTTAGGCGCACGATAGCCCATTGGAAAGGTCTAATTGAGATGAAAAATTTTCGACTGGCCCAAGTCAATGCCTCCACCAATCAATTGGGCCCCAAATCCCCAAAAAAATGTTGTTTAGGGCCTCAAAACGGCCTTGGAAGTTTGGAACCCGAAAAACTGTCGAAAAACTGCCAAGGTGGAAAACTGCTTTTTGAGCCAGTGGAATAGGTAGGTGGCCACCGATATCCACCTGGATCATCAAAATTGAGCATAGTGATAGTCGTTGGAAAGCTAATAAGAAGTGAATTTGTCGTATGAGATCAAAATCAATGATTGAGTTAAGTTTAAAAAAGCTAAGTTAGAAGGAAATAGAAAGGATTTCCTACACCCCACCAACCTAATGAAGTTTAATGGGTTGGGTGTGTCACAAAGTGGTATCAGAGTAGTGGTTCAAAAACTAGACCCGAATGGTATATAGAATGAACACAAATATTTATATACCAAGGCTATGATGAGGATGTCAAAATTTTCTACATTAAAATACCACACACTAACTGCACAAGTTTTCTTGAGACAGTGAAATGTGAAATTGGAAGTGTTAAAAAGAAGGGAAACAAATTTTATTTTCATAATTTTTATGTATTTTGTATTGTTTTGAACTAGAATGATTCCTTAGAAAGAAAATTAATTATATTGATGTACACTAACAACAAATTATGAGTATGAATGGTAGCAAGGGTAGAGTCCTGATTATGGGTTGTTGTCGGCCAATAAAAACCTCATCAAGGCCAAGTGTGTGCATGTGTATTCCAATCTAATAATGAGCTACTAGTGGCTTTCTATTTCAATAGTACAAAGACATAATGAAGTGAACGAAATGACAACAAAATGATACACCACGACATGGAAGAAACCTCGCATATCAAAGATGAAGAATCAGAAGAGAGGAGGGATATATAATCTCCTCCAAACTAGGAAGAGACAATGAAAATTATAAAGGTTGAACTTCAAATCTATTGGGATAATAATGAGATGTTAATTAGAGCACAAGAGAAGAAGAAAAACTGAATGCAATATTTCTACAAAGCTTGTCTCAAATACAAAAGTAGTTGCAACAAGGGCCAACTGCCAACAATGCAAAAAAAATGTATCACTCCAGGAACTTGGAAATTCCATCACAAATCCAAAACCATGGGTCAACACTCAACAACATAGGGAAACGTTCCTCAAGGAAAAGGCACAATAATTCCAAGAGGGACACATATGGTGAAGACTCTTCAACCAATTCCTCTAGTGAGAGGAATACTACTTTTGAAAGACTATCCAACAATGGGACTGGTTTAGGTACACATAAGAAAAGGAGGAAGAGATACTCCAAGAGTTCTCTATCTGAGGAATTTAAGAAGGAAAATACACCCACATTTAATGGAAAAATCAAGAAGGGAGAAGAAGTAGAAGCATGGTTGCTAAGATTGAAGAAATATTTCCAAGTGCACAACTACTCCGAGAATATGAAGGCAAGAGTAGTCATCTTTAACTTAAATGGAGGGGCTTCCATCTAGTGGGAATAAATTAAGAATGTCAAAGGGATCAATGATAAGGAGCTTACCTGGAAGTAGTTTGAGAAGTATTTTAGGAAGACATGTTTGTAAAAAAGACACTATGATAGAAAGACCAGGGAGTTCCATGAACATAAGTTGGGGAAGCTCACCATGGATGAATATGTCAAAACATTCATGTAATTGTTGAGGTATGTTCCATACATTAAATATGAGAAGGTAAAGATACAATACTTTCTTAGTGGATTGCCACAGTCCTTTCAAGACATAATTGAATTTGATGAACCCAAGACACTTTATGACACCATTCGAAAAGCTAAGTATTGCTATGCACAAGAAAAGCATGGGTGTGAGCCTTAGAAGGACTATAAAAGGAAGGATAAGACTGGATTTAAAAATAAAGAATTTAAATCACCTCAATATAGAAATCTAGGAAAGAGTGCCTAGTCCAATTATCCAACTAAAAGCATGCATAAGAAAAATTATCCCACTCGAAGTGGGAATAGGGAAACAAATTCTACAAAAGAAAAGATAGAAGAGCGGAAGAAAGGACAACTAAAATGTTGGGGTTTTTGAGAAGAGCATATGTTAAGAGATTTCCCTCACAAGCATAATGATAATAGGAGAATTTACAATGTCCAAGGGGCTACCACTATTGATGATGTAGCCAAAAATATATCACAGATATATGCAGTTGTCGAGAATCGACAAACATATCACCAAGCATCAATGGTGGATATGGAAGGTTCATGTGTCAAGTGATCTGTTTCGATTTTGATTGACCCTAGTTCTAACCTCAATTAGATTGTGCCACAAGTTGTCGAGGCATGCATTTTATAGAAAACAAGGAAAACAAAGTCATGGTTGGTTCAACTAGCTATAGGAACCAAGAGAAAAGTGATTGAAGTAATATAAGCATGTCAATTTGAGATGAAAGGGATGCACACACAAGCAACCTTGAATATACTACCCTTGGGGTCATGTGATGTGTTGATCAATGTGGTCTAATTGGAAGAACATAAGTTAAGTTGGATTTTTTTAACAAGACCATGTAAAGTGAAGATGGTAAAGGAATTAAAAGGGTCTTACAAGGAATCCAAAAACCTGTGTTAGTAAGGCGAGTCTTAACACTACAATTAAATAAATACTATAGAAAGGGATGTTCATTGCATTCCATACATGTGTTAGATTCAACAAAATATAACAAGTTGATAATATAAGCCATCCAGTGTTATATGAATACAAAGATATATTTCCTGAAGAAATACCAAGACTACCTCCCAAAAGAGATATTGATTTTTCCATAGAGCTTATTCCAGGAGTAGTGCCCATGTCTAAGATAGCTTGCAGGATTAGCAGACCTAAGTTGGTGGAGCTGAAAATTCAATTGAAATAAATGTTAGACAAGGGATACATCAAGCCTAGTGTGTCCCTGTGGGAAGCACCAACATTGTTTGTCAATAAGAAGGATGGTACTCTCAGGCTATGCAATGATTATCGACAATTAAACAAGATGACCATCAAGAACAAATATCCATTACCTAAGATTGATGACCTCTTCGATCAATTGGGAGGGGCCACCATGTTTTCTAAGATAGATTTGAGGTCTATATATCATCAAGTCGAGGTCAAGGATGATGACATTTATAAAACTACATTTAAGACAAGGTGTGGGCACTATGAGTTTGTGGTGTTGTCCTTTGGACTTACCAATGCACTAGCTACATTTATCTTCCTGATGAACAATATCCTCAGTAAGTACTTGGACAAATTTGTTTTGGTTTTTATCAATGATATCTTGATTTATTCCAAGACTAAGGAAAAGCATGAGGAGCACCTTAGGTTAGTGCTACAAGTGTTGAGAGAGCACCAATTATATGCTAAATACAACAAGTGTGACATATTTCAAAGACATATCTATTACTTGGGCCATGTGATCTCAGAGAAAGGAGTTGTAGTAGACCTTAAGAAGATTAAGGTGATCATGGATTGGCTTGCTCCTCTAAATGTACCAAAAGAGATCATTTATGGGATTGGTTGGATACTACATAAGATTCAGTCAAGGATTTTCAAGGATCGACCATCCATTCACTACAAAGAAAGGGAGTGTAATTTGTATGGACTACAAAAAGTGAAGCAAGTTTCCAGCAACTGAAACATCTTCTAACTAATGCACATGTCCTAAATATTTGATATCTGGACAAGGATTTCTTGGTTTTTATGAATGCTTGCAAGGACGGACTCGGTGGAGTCCTCATACAAAAAGGGCATGTAATCAATTATGAATCTAGGAAATTAAATGGGTACAAAAAATGTTATGTTACTCATGATTGGAGCTTGCAGCAATTGTGCATGCTTTGAATATGTGGAGGCACTTCTTACTTGGAAGGAGGTTTGTGTTGATGACATATCACAGTGGGTTGAAATACTTGTTTTTTCAACATCGTTTAAATGCCATAAAATCCCGATGGATGGATCTCATTAATGTATTCAATTTTGAAATTAGACACATTAAAGGAAAGGAAAATTGAGTGGTAGATGCACTCATTCAGAGTATGTAAACAATACATCTAGTAGTAGCTAGTGTATGTGAGTTAGACATAAATCACATGATAAAAAATTCCATACAAGGTGATGGACACTTCAAGTTCATAAAGGAAGGCTTGGAGAAAGCACAAAGAGGAAAAAAGTGTGAAGGATATCAACTAATGGAGAATGGGTTGTTGATATACAAAAACAAGCTGTACATACCAATTTTTTTCTGAGTTGAAGGGTCTCATAATGGATGAGTTCCACAAGAGGCCTTATGTAGGTCACCCAAGTTATCAGAAAATGATAATAATTGTAAGGAAGTTGTAGTATTGGCACATGATGAAGAAATAAATTGCATAATACATTGTCAAATGCCTAGAATGTTGTTGGAGCAGGACATTTTGAGACTAGTTTGGGAATCACGCAGGAGCAAACTGCACAACAATTCAGCTAAGGAGCAATGTGTGTGGAAGAAAGGAAAGTAGTTAGCACATTTTCAGGGGTCAACGAGCGAAAGGAGGAAGTTAGTTAGGCATTTTGGTCCAATTTTGTAACAGGCTAAGACCTAATTAAAATGTATAAATATGTAAAGGGTTTTTGGGTAGAGGAGAGCTAGAGAGTGAGAATGAGTTAAGTGTGCACTGTATGCGCAAACGATAAGGGAATTTCTAGGTATAACTGAGATATCATGTATGAGC
>SNQJ01S0030024.1:15520-26261 GCA_010110895.2 Picea sitchensis
CATATTACTTGGGATGCTCTAAGCCGGATGGCTCAGAACAATTCATGCTCTGATGTGTATTCATCATCATCTTCATTGGGAGATTCATCATCATCTTCATGGGTAGATTCATTATCTCTCTGAGCTCTAACTTCTTTCTTTCTGTCTATGGATTCATATTTCACTACAACGCCTGAAAGTACAATCTCTTGAACTTGTTCCTTATTTACTTTCCCTTCCTTTATTTCAGTTATTTTCCAAACCTTTCTATATCTGAAATCTTTTTTTTTCTCTGTAGAATTTTCTTCATCTCGTTTTATTGCCAATCTTGCGATCTTTGGTACCTGGTCTTTGTTCACCTGTTCTTCTTATTTTCTTATCCATACTTTCTTATATCTGATATCAGTATTCTCTTTCATGGAAGTATCGATCATGCTTCTACAATCACTGGCTATGTGTCTATAGTTATGACATTTGTAACACTCAATGTTACGTGCAGCCACATAGGCACTTCTTGCTTGAACATTTCTTTTATAATCCCTGCAATCTGCAACCTTATGTCCAAAGTTAGTACAATAAAAACAATGACCATAAAAGAAAAGAAGAGTAATGAGTCATCTTTAGATCAAACAATATTGGGTCCATTACCCAAACCTTTGTGCTACAGAGCTTTCTTCAAGGGTTGACATCAATGACAACCAACCTTAGTCAATAAACATTATGTCCCACAGACTTACAAAACTCACAAAACGGAGTATGATACTTCTAAAAAGTCAGGCAATGGGGTGGTACATGGCCCCACTGTCGATATATCTCACACCATTCCTTTTTTTCCAGTTGGGAATGGACACGACACGTACGTCGCCACGTAATTACGAAGGAAAGGGAACTCGTCCCTGCAATGCACCTCAGATAGACATGTGGTACACCATACATGCTCGTGCATGACTTTTTTCTTGGCCATATCATGCAATTGCATCATCATATTGGAAAGTTGTGACTGCACTTGTGCCAATCCTATCGATGTATCGACCCCTTCTGGTGTGGCCTCCAAGTGCATCACAATATTTATTGCCTCTTCTAGGTAAGTGGGACTCAGATATGGGGAAGCAACCCTGCAATAAACTATTCTCTATGTTGTACATACTAAATATGGAACATTATCCTATCCAAAAAAAACTTAAACCGCTAGTCATATTCCCACATGGTTTCTCCTCATTGTTGCTTAATCTCCTTGATCTCAGTAATACACTGATATTTGGACTTGGTATTTTGAAATTCCTTTATTAAATCCCTCTTCATCTCTGTCAAATACCTCGTTTGTCCCGCTAGCGCATTGGCCTTGTATTTCATGTACCACATCAAGGTTGTGTCCCTAAACATGGTTTCCAACTGCACAATATTTGGTGCTTCGTATGTGATCCTCTTCACAGACCATATTGCTTCACATGTGAACCATTTTTATTCCACGTCATCCTTACTCATTCCATGGAACATGGGTGGACTCGGGATTCTATCCTGATTCACCATCGTCACTCTCAAACCAACTCCTCCTACCTGACTATTGGGTGTCATGGTTCTCAACATTGATACTCTCTTGGGTGAAGTAGCATTGACTTTGCCTTCTTCTTCACTCGTCTCTTCTCCTTTATCTTCTTCTACTCTTTCTTCTCCTCTTTCTCCTATTCCAATCACTTCAATATCTATTGTTCTTTCTTATTGATTATAAATGTGCAAAGGGGGTGGTTCAAAGGGGGGATAAGTCCATCTCCTTCTAACATTTCTTATGAGGGGACCGAGAGAGTTTCCTACCTGAAGTCACACAAGACCATCTACAATCACCAATTATTCTCCCCGAGCACTAGGGGATCCTTTGTCTTCCTTATTTTCTCACGTACCTCTACTTTGCACCTCATCTTCTTCCGAGGTTGCAACACTCTACAACAACCAAGGGGTTTGGAATTCATCACCTAGGCCCCTAGGACTACTACTACTACTATTGGTATCCCCACTCGACACCCTACTCTCAACACTGTGCCTCTTCTCGGGCCTATATTCACATGTGCTCCACTATGGCACAACACATTCTTCCGCACTTCCTCCTGGTGCAATCTCTTTTCTCTTCATTTTGGGCCTGACCCCTCATCGTGCACCCCTTGCCATTTTCCTTCCACCTTTTTGTTCTTCTTTCCTTCTTATCTCAACCCTTCTTGTGTATCTCTTGGCTCTCTCTTTCCTCTACTCTTCTGGGTCCATCCTATTTCTTGTCTCATTTCAACAACTTTTGGATCCTCCTCAACAGATCCATATCCTCTCTCATTTTCCCCCTGTATTTTCACCCCCCAATGCTAGGGGAGTTTACTCATCCATCCCGTCGGGATCCATGCGCATCAACCCATTCTCCACAGATATAAAACATCTTGATCCAGAGTGGGATTTCTTTTAGAATTAATTTTCTTGGATCTTCTGTGAATTTTCTTTCAGCCTCACTGAAAGAATCAATGTACTCCATAGAAAATTCAATAATATAGCCCTACTTTACTTGAGAAAACAAAAAATCAATGGCATGAGTCCACTTATTGTCCAAGGCCTTCAACATATCAAGTGTGGCTTGATCCCAAACCACTAGTTCTAAAGGGCACAAGGAAAAATTGGTAGCAGTTTTCCTTTTCACACATTCATACAAAAAACAAGGAATTCAACAAATAACATATCATGCACATTAGTATAAAGATACTTATATTTCCATCTCTTCACATTCACTCCCAGACCCTGAGTTTCTCGCAGGGAAAACTCATGCTCCTTTGTAGTTAGTCAATCTTGAATTTCCTCCTGATATGGATACCACCTCATTTTTCCCTTCATCATTCCATACAATACTTTCAAGTCCCAACAATGGAGACATTTGTTGGGTCGTTTCATGCCTGCACGCATCCTTCTTAACACTGAGGAGTTTAGACCCAAGGTTCGTCCAGAGTTGACCAACAAAACCCCCAAAGAATCGACACATCAATATTCAGCCAAGGTCGAAGAAGGACTCACCCGAGAAGCAATGAGGATAAAAAAGACCATCTAGGATTGTGACAGGGATGAAGGAGTAAATATGCATGGATCCATCTAGGATAGAATTCATACACTCCATTAACAACAACTTATTATTATCAATATGTAAAACAATACACACATATCCAAATAACACACGAGTGACACACGATAGATCAAAATTGTTGTAGCTTTATTACACCTTCCATTCCATTGAACATAAGAATACATTAAGAAAACTATATTCAACAAGAACAGAGTTTCATGTCCTCTTTAAACAATTCCCCATAATTACAACATATTTCTCCATGCGCATCCTTTTAAACCTCAAACGTATGACAAAATCAGACTCTATTTAGAAGCATTACAACATTCAACTACTACAAGGGCTTAGATCGAGCTTTGGACAATGAACAACTAAAAACAATAACTTAGTGAATCCCCTAATTGACTAACTCTATTTCTGATTTTGTTGCTTCTTTTTATATCTTTCTTTGCTCGGGAGCTCTGTCTCTTTCAACATTGCTCCACTCGCTCTACCGACAAACTTCCTCACACATCTCTGGTACATGCCTGCAGTCCACATAACCTTTCTGGAATCGAGGTGATCCTAACCGCCTGACCAACTCATCCTCTGGTTGTTCCACGTTCCCTTATGCCGCTGGCAGTAATCATTTAGGGATATTTCTCGATGATTCCTTTCTTGATTCTGGATTGCATCTTCTTGATTTCCAACGCAACTAACAAAACTCAAGTTGGCACGCACTTGGTAGATCTCGAACTTGGCATGCAATCTCAATACTTGGTCCAGCGCATGCCTCTTGCGCAACTTCTTGGGTGCGCACAAAACTTGGAATGAGCACGCACAACATCGTTTGTGCGCATGCACAAGATTAATCCAAAACTTTAGGTGCCAACAACTTCTTATCCTACTTCCAAACAATGGTGTATTATTAGTTAAAATTGCAAGACAAATTTCATCCAAGGGAGGAAGATATAATAAATAAACTATCCAAAGTCTTGTAATAATGAAAGAACAAGAATCCCACCTTTTGTTTCATTGTAGTTCATGCCACGTAATGATTAAAATTATACATGTAAATTTCATTTGTAATGATCCCATAATAACACTTCAATATATCTTTGGAAGACTCAGATATATTGGAGGAGGGCTTCCAAGCCTTCTTCCAAATAATTGTGTGTTATTAATTAAAACAACAAAACAAAATTCCATCCATGGAAAGACGATATAATACACAAAGTGACCAAAATATTGTGATAATAAAAGAATCAGAACCCAACATTTTGTTTCAACATAATGCATGTCGCAACATAATTAGTATCATACATGGATATTGCATTTGCAATGAACTCATCAAAATGATTCAAAATATCTTTAAAAGACTTAAGTATATTGGAGGAGGTTTCTTAGCCTACTTTAAAACAATGGTTTGTTATTACTTAACCAACCCAACTCAACCAAAGTCAACCTACTTCAATGGTGTGTTGTTACTTAACCAACTCAATTCAACCAAAGTCAACCTACTTTGAGAAGGTGAAGTAAACTATAATTAACAAGGTAAAAAGGATGAAGCTTTTCTTCATTCATACATAAAAACTTGATTAAAAAAACAATTTTTTGTAGTTGGATTATAACATTATAACGTTGATAGTATTTCATTATAAATTATACGATTAAATATCATAATTTTTTTTAATTCAGCAAGTAGTTTGATTTTAAAAAATTTTAATCTAATTTTATCACATTTATACATTTTTTCATTAGATGTAAAACATTTAATTGACAATTTCATCTTTATTTTGAAAAAAGTTTATTTACTTTTAAACTAATATTATCTTCTTCTATTTAACCTTAATGTTAAATCTTTAAATTTAAATAATAAATCAAGTAGTATATAACCAATATAAACAACTTAGAGCTCTCAAACATGTATTATCTTCAACATAAATATACAGTTCTATATTAAATATATGATTTTTGTGGAAAGCCTACTATATAATATAAGTAGGCTTAGGTTATATTTTCACAATCACAAGTATGTGGAACATTGTATTCTAATTGCATTTCGTTTTGGGTTTCTACCGTTCAACCATCCTCCTTTCAACCATCCTCCTCCCTCCTTTCTCTTTCAACAGTGATAAGGACTTATATGTATTTTTTTTCGGTTTTTCACCCTTCAACCATCCTCCTCCCTCCTTTCAATAGTGATAAGGACTTTATCTATTTATTTTATTCTTTCTTATTGTCAAATAATGGATAAGAATGTTGGAGATGTTGGCCCACTCATTTTGATTTGCTGACTATTTTATTATATTTAAATATTATTAAGTCTAAGGTATAATATTTCATTATATTTGAGATTGAGTTTTATGTTGTTTGGTAAAATTAATATCTCATATGACTAAGTTTATAAACATGTTAATTGATTGGCAATGTTATTGGTGCTAGATTGAGTTATTCTCTTACTAAGAATTATCAATAATGTTGGCCCACTCATTTTGATTTGCTGACTATTTTATTATATATAAATATTATTAAGTCTAAGGTATAATATTTCATTATATTTGAGATTGAGTTTTATGTTGATTTGCTGATTATTTTATTATATATAAATATTATTAAGTCTAAGGTATAATATTTCATTATATTTGAGATTGAGTTTTATGTTGTTTGGTAAAATTAATATCTCATATGACCAAGTTTATAGAGATGTTAATTGATTGGCAATGTTATTGGTGCTAGATGGAGTTATTCTCTTACTAAGAATTATCTTATTGAGAATTACACCCATGGAGTCTTTCATCATGTTGTCCACCTTAAGCAAGGGGAGTTGGGTGTTTTTTTTTTATTGAGACGACTTTTTGAATGTTCCAAAATCATATATCTTGTCTTGATTGAAATTTTGAATGTTTTGCTAAGGATTTCCAATCGTAAAATAAAATAGAAAGAAGTATATGGATATTTATTTGTCAACTTCTCTATTTTTATTCTCCATTGTCTCTTAATGGTCCATATGGCCATGTATCAACTTGAGTATGGCTCAATCCCAATAGCAATCGCTACCCACAAAATCTTAATGCGTTGTGGGGATGGGATAGTCCTACCCTATGTGGTGACAAGGTTGGATCTTCCCATGGGCTCTTGAAAAGATAATCTCTATCAAAGGCTTGTCTTATTCAAAGGTTCTTCTTGTCTTATTCAAAGGTTCTTCTCCTCTTTTGTGTGTCTTATTCAAAGGTTCTTCTCCTCTTTTGTGGTATGAGCTCTTCCTCTTTAATACAAGTAATATAATACAAGTAATGTTACTATTAATATATTACTATTAATACAAGTAATATATTACAAGTAATATTAATATTACTATTATTACAAGTAATATAATTAATTTGTGTTACTTGTATTATAATACAAGTAATGTTGTTATTTAATATGTGTAAAATAACATATAATACACGAATTATAATATGTGTATAAATAAAATATTATATTATATATTTAATATTATTATTTGTATATATGTTATAATATAGGTATTATATGTTATTATATATAATAATAATAATAATAATAATATATAATTTTAGTTTTATTTAAATAGAATTAGCAGTTTAAAATATGTACTGGGTGGTGTGGTATAAGGTGTAAGGGGGATTGAGGTAGTGTTTTAGGTGTGATTAGAGTGTTTGAGGGTTCTTTATTTGGTGTAAGGGGATTAAGGGTGGTGGATTTAGGCATAGGTGTATGAGGATTAGGTGTTTCCATGTGAATAACACATGAAAGGAGTCTGTAGAGTCAAAATGGGGTTTTGTTTTTCCATCGAACCAACTTTTGTAACACAGAAGGGCTCAATGTTCCATAGGTCAACCAAGGCTAACCAAGAACAACATCAACAAGTTGACTCGATACCCAATTTGACCTCTACTCAACTTTTTGATTGTCAAATATATGTAATTCAATTTTTACTAAATAAGTGAAATCTATAATGCTACTCATTTGGACATCAAATTGACTTGGCGATCAAACAACTTCCCATTTTGTCCCTAGTAGTTTTCATATGCCACAACATGTATTTTGTGCATGTGTATCATTCTCTAACATGAAAAATTCTTTGATTTATTTTAACACATGGACCTCTCTAGCCCTTGTTTTGTGGAAAGTGATTTCCTTTGCTCTTTGCTAGTAAAATATTATCAAATTGTATCCATCTTCATTATTTTCCCATCCATAGAAGGTTATGTTGTTTTGCACTAATTGCATTTCTAGAAAATGAGTGAGTGTTTGATCTATTCATGTCACTTTGGTTATGTCAGTGTCGATGTAGGAAAATGTCCCCTTATCAACATCATAGGTACACCTAGCGAAAAGGAATAATTAGACCTTTCCCTATTGAAATGGTGAACCTTCCATATATGGTCGACTCCATTGAGTCTTTATAGCTTTACTGGTTGCAACCCAATTCATTTTTTTATGGGTTTTATAGTGCAATAAATAAGTGCATCTACTATACTATGAAAAATGAAAATGTAATGCAACCTAAACTATCCTATGTGAGCACAATAGAAGAATGATCTAACATGAAACATAAATGGAAGAGTATGGAAGGTATGGATAATATTCTACTAACCATAGTCAACAACAAAATTTAAGAGGCATACTCTTGAAAATCAAGGACAACCTACGATCATGGGGGGACACCAACTTTCATATTTCACATAGAATAAGTAAGACACAAATAAGTGAGAGAAATGTGAGGAGTAAGGAAGAATAACTTTGCATCTATCATCCACACCAATCTAGTTACTTCCTTTGAGGAATGAAGGAATCTGACAAATCCTTGAGAGTTATATCTAATTGTTAGCATTAAAGGTAAGTGAGCAATAACCCAACATTAAAAGAATAGTCTCCATGACACAAGGCTACAAACCACAAGCACCAAGAGAGAATAGGAGAGCTAGGGAATAATCCATATCTAATCCCAATTATCAAGAGTATCAAGGATTCTACTAACTTTGGCCTCTTTATTTACATAAAATATCCCTTACATTGTAAAGAAAAAAGACCCTTCATAAATAAAAGAAAGAGACCCCTATATACAAAACATGGTGAATCTTTCCCTTCCCACTCTACTTGGCTCTTTGGCCTTACATGAATTTGTCCTCCTTCCAAAAGCGATGATGAGGATATTTTTTTAATAAAAACATATGAAATCACAATTGTCCTTCATCAATGTGCATTTTCACCCAAAGGTTGGTATTCTAGTGTTTATAATCATTTTCCTCTAGTTGATTGTCTATCTTGACCTTGATGTTTCTATCATCGTATGTATATGTGTGCTTCCTTGCCTCACTTCAAAATCTACATTTTAATATTCTCCAATTATGCAACAAAAAACCACCATAAAGAGTTGTAGAAACAAGGTATCCATGATCCAATTGTGGTGCTTTCCCCCTTCTTTTAGTAATCCTATAACATGGCACGATCAATCCATATGAGATCCTTCTTGAAAAAGAGTTGCAAATGTCTTCCTTAAAGAAACTTAAGTTATGAAAATAAATAAAATTTAAACATTTAAGAAGAGTTATCTCCATTATCCATTAAATCAACTTGATTTTGATGACATTCTTGTTGAAAAAGTACTAATAGAATTACAAGTAATAAAAATGTTGTGCCAACATTGATCCTATAGATAATTCCAATTAGAACTTATTTGAAGGAAATTAAATGAGTTATGAATTGTCCCTATTGATTAAATTAGAAGGTTTCCAACATTCACTCTCTTAATGACTTTTAAAAATATTCCTTAAGTAGGAACAACCTTCATATCTAGTTTCATTTCAAGTAGACAATCCAAAAACTCGTGATTCCCAAACATATAGCTCATTTTCATTATGATTGATCATCGCAATCACCTTATCAACAACCAAATATGTAGAATAGAAACCAACACCAAACTATCCAATCATGTTAACATTAGCATGAGTTGCAAGAAATTCCATAAATTCTTTAGACCAGATCTAGCAAATGGTTCTAAGGTTGTTCATAAGATCATACTTGGTCATGCCAATACCCCTACCAATTATATTCAAGGAACGGTTTGTCTTGTGAAAATAAATTGTGTACATCACATGATATAGGTGGATATCGGTGGCAACCCACCTATTCCAATTGGCTCAAAACAGTCTTCTAGCAGTTTACTATTTTTAGCAGTTTTTCGGTTCCTAAACTTTCGGGTCCATTTTGAGGTCCTAAATGAATATTTTTCGGGATTGAGCACCTCAATGATAGATAAAGGCTCTAATTGATCCCCCAAAATGAATCTCCTCGATGATACCTTTCCAACGAGCTATCGTGCGCCCCAAACGAAGATCGTATGCCAAAGTTACGGCCTCGGGAAGTTGATACACCAAACTACCCAAAACTGGGTCCACAAAACTGTTGGCTTTTCATCTTTCGGGNAATTGCTCAGGAAAATGAAATAAGATCAAACTTACTATGAGGGAATATGTAATGAATAGTCCAATGATGTATGTACCCATGGGTGGTGTAGATATGATCCAGGTGGATATTGGTGGCCACCGACCTTTTCCGACTAGCTCAAAACAGTTTTCTAGCAAATTTGACAATTTACTATTTTTAGTAGTTTTTAACTTCCAGGGCCATTTTGAGGGACCAAATGAAGGTTTTTAGAGATATAGGTTCTCAATGATATCCAAAGGCATTATTGAGCCCCCAAAATGAATCTCCTTGATGATACATTTCCAATGAGCTATCATACGCTTAAAATGGAGATCGTATGCAAAAGTTACAACCCCAAGAAGTTAATGTACTAACTTACCCAAACGGGGCCCACATGACTTTTGGTGCTTCATCTCCTAGGGTTAGATTTTTGGATGTCTATGGTTTTTGGCATTTCCATTTATTGTAAAAATATCTTTAGAGCCTCATTGTAACCATCTTCTTGCGAATGCGAGTAGCCATCACATCTCTTCTCAGAGATAAGCTGCCACCATTCTAGCGAGTCTTTCACTTTGTATTTTTACAGTCTCTGTACATTTATTTCATTAATAGAAATAATGTATTATTGTATATCTTTGTTTATGGTTGCATCTCTGATACATTTCTATTATATTATTGAATATTTGTGATATCTCTGTGCATTTCTTTATTATATCTCTACTCTCATTTCATGCCGAAAATAATTTGGATCAGTGGTATCAGAGCAGGTTGTTCTTGATCGTTTTTTCAGTGCATGTCCCGACGAGGTCCGAGTATAGAAATTTGGGTCTTGAGCTTGTCTCTCTTGAGGACAATCGCTCTCGCACACCCAAGAAACCCTCAATGGCGGAAGAAAAGAAAAATGACAGAGCAGACGATCCTATTAGTCTGTTGCTTGAGCAAGCTCTCATGCGATAGAGGGACGAAATGATGGAGAATTTTTCCCACATCCTTCAATGCCTGTCGATAGCAACAGGTGCATCTTCATAAACCAGCCACTTTGGAGGGCCTCGCCTTTCAAAGTACAAGTTAATTTTGATATTCCTATATTTGAAGGACAGATAGATGCATAAGCCCTAGACAAATGGTTAAATCTGCTAGAAGGTTATTTCTCTGTTCACAAATTTTCCGACAAAGAAAAGATCACCTTCGCACTCCTTAAATCTCTCCCCCATGTCAAACATTGGTGGGAAACTTATTGGG
>SNQJ01S0030024.1:26311-63171 GCA_010110895.2 Picea sitchensis
TCAGTGCATGTCCCCGACGAGGTATGAGTATAACAAGTTGGGTCTCTAGCTTGTATCTCTTGAGGACAATTTCTCTCGCACACCCAAGAAACCCTCCATGGCAGAAGAAAAGAAAAATGATAGAGCAAACAATTCTATTAATATGTTTCTTGAGCAATCACTCACACGACAGAGAGACGAAATGATGGAGAATTTTTCTCACATCCTTCAACGCATGCCAATAAAAACTGACATGTCCTCATCAAGTGGCCACTTTGGAGGCACCTTTCCTTTCAAGGTACAAGTTAATTTTGATATTCCCGTATTTGAAGGACAGATAGATGCAGATGCCCTAGAAAAATGGTTAAATATGCTAGAAGGTTATTTCTCTATTCACAATTTTTTCGATAGGGAAAAGATCACCTTTGCACTCCTTAATGCTCTCCCCCATGTCAAAAATTGGTGGGAAACTTACTAGGAGAAAAGTTCCACAGAATATTCTGGAATATATGGGGTCGAGCCCACTTGGGAATTTTTTGTGGATGCAGTCAAGGAACAATATTACCCTGTTGGTAACTATGATGACCAGTACATGAGATGGACCACGCTGCATCAAGAGAGGGGCCAAGCAGTGTCGGAGTTCACCAATACCTTACATACCTTGCGAACCAAGTTGGGTATCAAATATTATGAGAGACATTTGGTTCTGAAATACTGTGGGGCTCTACACAGATACATCCAAACCGAAATGAAGTTTTTGGACATCTCATCGTTGGGAGTTGCCTATCGATATGCTGTCAAAATCGAGCAAAAATTTAGGCACTAGAACAAACGAGAGTTCGGGTCTGCAAATCTGCAACAACCAAAGTATGATAAATATGACCCTAACAAACAGCCTCCCGAAAACCGGTCTAAGCAATAGGAAAAGAAGGGTCACGAGAAGACGAAGAAGGACAATGGAAAGTGGTGTGATTTCCAAAAAATCCCCTGGAACAACACTAATGAATGTCGCTCAAAACAATAATTGGTGGCTGAGATAAAAAAAAAAAGGAGTCGAACCTTGATTCAGAATCTGATTCAAAAAATACTAGTAGAAGACAGATCATCGACGCAGACCCCACTGCTATTGTCGTGACCACAACAATTCAACCAGAAGAAACAATAGATCCTGAAGAGTGGGAGTGCATTTTTCATTCACAGATGTGGGTGAAGGGGACCCCTCCTAATTTTATTGTTGATAGCAGAAGCCAGAAGAACCTCATCTTAGCAGAGATCGTCGAATAGTTGGGATTGTCGACAACACCACACCCATAACCATACAACATCGGGTGGCTTCACTAGGGACGAGATATTCATGTCAGCCAGCAGTGTCGATTGTCATACGACATCTAGCCCTTCAAGTATGAGGTATTATTTGATGTTCCACCAATGGATGTTTGTGATGTTATCTTGGGCCAACCATATATGTGGAAGTGTCATGTTATCTATGAGTCTTGAACCCATAGTTTCATTATTACTCTGGGGGGTCATCTCTATAGGATACCAGAGGTAGTTTCAACTACTGTCCCACCCAAACAGTTCTACAAGGTAGTATCTCATACTACAAAATTCATCTTCTTCACAATATGCTCAAAAGGTGAACATAAAAACACTGCAACCACTGCAGCCTCAGTCCAAGCACCTCCTGTCCAATAGAAAAAGGTCGACAATATTGAAGCAAACCAAAAGGATTCCTTCTACACACAATCATATCATGTATCTAGACTATTTCAAAAGGTCCAACCCTTCCAGCCACAGTTTCGTGACAGCCTTCAACAAGCTAAGCAACACAACTTCTCCAACAAGGCAAGTAGCTCATCAAGATGCAGATTCAACAAACACTTTTCCCTCTCCCCCGGTCACTCAATGCAATGGATATCATTTCTTCATAAGGAGGGAGTATTGATCCAGGTGGGTATCGGTGGCCACCCACCTATTCCAGCTAGCTCAAAACAATCTTCTAGCAGTTTACTATTTTTAACAGTTTTTTCGTTCCTAAACTTTTGGGGCCATTTTGAGGGCCTAAATGTAGGATTTTTGGGATCGCGCACCTCAATGATAACCAAAGGATTTTATTGAGCCCCCAAAATGAATCTCCTTTACAGTACCTTTCCAACGAGTTATCATGCACCCCAAACAGAGATTGTATGCCAAAGTTACACCCCTGGAAAGTTGATACACCAAACTACCCAAAACGGGGTCCACAAAATTGTTGGCTTTTCATCTTCTGGGGTTAGGGTTTTGGAATTTCTTAATGTTAAAAAGGCCTTTTGAGCCTCATTGTAACAACCATCTTCTTTCGAATGTGAGTAGCCGTCACATCTCTTCTTAGAGATAAGTTGCCACCATTCTAACGAGTCTTTCACTCTGTATTTCTACAATTTTGTACATTTTTCTCATTAATAGAAATTGTGTATTATTGTATCTCTGTGTTTATGGTTGCATCTCTTATATATTTCTGTTATATTATTGGATATTTGAGATATCTATGTACATTTCTTTATTATATCCCCGCTCTCATTTCATGCCGAAAATAATCTGGATCATCACCATTTATGAGAGACCACACGTTTGATTGAAAATGAACTTTATATCTCATCTTCTCAACAACTTATTTCTATTCTTGATAAGATAAACTCTTTCACACTTCCAAATAGAAAAGTTTGGCTGCTTGACCTCCTTACTCTCTAAGATTCACTTATAAAATCAAACATCATATTGGTCATGCATTTCTCCAATGCTTGCAAATTGTAGATCTACTTCATCCATTTCATCCCTTTCAATGATGTCCAAATTTGTCTAAGACCATTCAAGCTCAAAGGTATGAGGTTGATTTCCCTCAATGATTCTCAAGGAGAAACACACTTCAAAAAAACTTACCCAAGATTCCAATGAAAATTTAATAGATTTTGTGTGGTGAATTTAACCTTCTAACTCATCACAAGAATATTTGGAATCAATATCACAATTGGCATCTATCATGCTCTTGCCAGAATGTAAATCGAATTGATAAAAGGAACACCTTGCCCACTTTCTTCATCTTTTGTACCTTTTTCTTGTCATACCTTTGAGCTCCTAAAACCTACCTATATTATTGTAGCTAAATGGTTGAGTTTAAATTCCTCAATAGTTTGAATAGTACATAGTAACCTTTTGTTGTAAGCAACGACCTCAATGTGCTACAATTATTTCCTAACAAGATGACCTTAGAAACCTCAAATAAACTTGTGTCGTGAGTCTTCTTCGAATACCACTATGTATTTGATCAAAGTCTCCCTATATAATTTGTAAAAAATGCGTTGAAATGGTGCACATTTTGTTTATACCGAGCAATTGTAATCCAAACCCTTATAACACTTTGTAAGAGTGAAATAGTTGGTTTACTTTTTTGAAACTACCTTCTTTCAGTGAGATATGTATAATGAGATTGAATAACAATGTAAGCCTCATATTGTCTCACATATTCAACCATGGAGTATTCTCTGTGCACAATTTATGGAATGGATTCATTATATTATGATTTTACAATTCCCATTTGTTGGAAGATACTCAAGATACCAAGATAGAGCCTCCAATACAAACGTTTTCTTTTCTCTCTAGAGGTGTCACCATCTTAAAATGTAAGCTTCTACCATAACCATTATTTAAATGAAGAGTCTAACATTCATTCGTCGCAACATTGTAGAACCCTTCTCTCTCTTACTCTATAACAATCAACACAAGAACACTATCATATATCGAAGTCCATAACAAGATGCTCATGGATAATGATGTTGAAGGAATATAGCAATTTTTCCTAATGCTAGCATTCAAGTTCATGTTCTATTCAATAAACATTGTTGAAATTTGGGCATAAATAGTAGTAAACACGATACCACTTTCTTGAATGGGAAACATACAAAGAATAATCTTCAAGTTCTCCACTTGGACCATAATTTTAACCTCTTGGGATTAGAAAATGAATACCTTTGAATACAATCATATGTCTCAATAGATTATTTGTTAATAAACCTAAATTCATTAGTATGTTCCATCTTTTGGCTTCCTTGAACTGCACAACCATGGCCTTTATATTTCCCTTCATATTCACCACTAATGACAAGCATACATGTATAATCTCGAGAGATGGATTCTTGTAAAATGCATCCACATTAGATTTGTTTAGAATAATAGTTTCTATAGCTAGATAAAAGCATTGATCTAAAGGCACAAGATATAATGCAGATAGCTCAAATATAAAAAATAAGTCATAAACCATGTTCATGATTCTCTTTGCACCCAAGTGATAAAGGTTGTTTTATAAATCAGTAGTGAGCATTTATAATGCCTTTCCACCCAAGGATATGGCTTTGGTCAGATATGGGACTTGAAATTCATGATTTTTTCCAATTTAGCATTTGCCATATCAAGGTCCAAAAACTCCAGATTAAGATTGTTAATCCAAAATTCAAGTGTTTTTAAACCTAAGTCAATAAGTTCATCACTCCTTTTAAAGCAAATAATAGAGGGTCAATGAGCCATGGGAGACGTGAAACTAATGCACTCAAGTGTGCATGTAACCTCAAACAAAATTCAAGAACAAGAACTCTCAATTTTTCCATGACTTTTGCTTTAGTCACTCCACTAAGTATTACAACAATTTTTTTATATAATCACAAAGATGTTTCCGAACACTAAGACTTAAATAAAAGTCTCTATCTACCATATCTCCACTAAAAACAAACAAAATGACACAAATCAAAGACACCATCAAAGAGAATTCTCAAATCTATGTCTTCTTTTTTATGATAGCCATTGTACAATAAGAAGAAAGGTAATTCGCATTCCCCATTCAATTTGTTTATATCCTTTTCTCTTGTAATTGTAAAATAAGTTTCAGAGAGTGGGTCACCTAATGCCTTCATGCCATTTATATTAGAGCATATAACACTAAAAATGGCATGAGTATAACTTTTCATAAGTAGAATTGGAATTGTAGTTGCTTCATCAATAACCAACAAATCCACTTGAGAAATATTTTCATAATTTTTTGGGGCTAGATATTGTGAGAAAATGAACAAAGCCACAAGATCATAGAGAAATGGAAAATGCACAAGCTTACATATGATATTATACATGGTAAAACCCCTTAAAGGGAAACATCCACATAACAAATGGGAAGTGCTCGATTATTTCTCTATCAAATCTTTTTTTGTACAATGAGGAGACAAATTCTTTATTTATAGAGTAGGTGCTTGCATCAAACAACCATTTTATTTCTAGGTCACTAAGCCAATAACTAAAATATTGTCCATGTTAAGCTTACTTAAACTTAGGATTTATCTATGCAGTAGATAATTACAAAGTTATTTGTTGTGCATAATTAAATTATTACGCACGTACAATTAATTAAATAATGTACACATAATTATGCACAACATCCCCTCGTAATATTGTCTTGGAGTTGAGGGGAAGGAAGGAGGATTTACATGCTATCCCCTTGTAATTAAACACAAATTTCTTCACCCTCTCAAGAATGAAAATGAAGGAACTTGGCTTTAGTGAGTGGATCGGGTGAAAATATATGTGACTTGATCTTCTGAATTACAAAATTTCAAGTTAATAACTTATCATGAAGGAGATAACACATATAGTGTATATGGACCTCAATGTGTTTCATATGCTAGTGCTCAACTGTATTTCATGCAATATGGATGACACTCTAATTGTCACACCAAAGATTTGTAAATTGATCTTAAGCAAAGCCAAACTCTGTGAGCAATTCTTGAATCCAAAAAACTTCTTGATCAACATTGGTAGTGCCTTGGTACTCTATCTCTATATAAGAAAGAAAAATTACATGCTACTTTTTGTTGGGCCAAGAGATATGATCTCACAATGCATAGAGTTTAACATGGAAACCCAATCGGGAGAAAACCATAAAAATTGTCTTTATAAATTCATGTGGCACCAACTTACTATTACAATATATGAAAACACAAACATTTTGGAGACACCAATCCCCTCAATTGAGCACCAACTCAACAACACCTATAGCCACCAACCTACTAGAGACACTAATCTCTTCAAATTGAGCACCAACTCAACAAGATATTGTGTAGGCACCAACCTACTGGAGACACCAATCTCCTCAATTGAGCACCAACTCAATAAAACCTGTATAGACACCAACCCAATATCTACATACACAGAGTAATTCTAACTTCACCTACATGATTCATACTTCAGACATAACTTCAAACCCTAGTCACATTTAAGACATAACTTCAAACCCTAGTCACATTTAGCCTTCATGCCCCAGCGAACCTCATATCATCATTCCTGCATGTGATCTCAAACTGCAACATCACAACATTAAAATAGTGCACTTTGCAGCATCACAGACCTCCAATCCTTCATAGTGCACCTTAAGAACAAGAAAATCCCTCAAACTTCTCTTGCACACCTTTAGATCCCAAAAATACACCCCAACTCCTTTAGCACACCTCATATATCTTCTACGCACCTCAGAATTGATCTCTTTCTTGGTTTCTCTTCAAATGCACACATCTGTCCTATATTTATAGTATTTATGTCCTCACTTTCAAGGCCGACCTATAAAGATTGGCTAAGTCGACCTAAATTTTCTAGTTGGGTTGTCGTACGAAAAAATCCATATCTCATCATTCCAAGGGAGTTAGAGGGAATGTCGAATACAATTGGAAATGTCTCGAAATAATGTTTTCAACCATATAACTTATGCTCCCATTTGAGATAGGTATATAGGGTAAAAATTCCTTCAAATATAGGGTATCCAAACTGAGAATCAAAAATCCAAAAACAATGTTTCCAACAATCTCCATCTTGCAATACTTATCTTGAACATATGTAGTCTCCCCTTGTATTTGACATCAATGACAACAATATTTCCAACAATCTCCCTCTTTTTCATTGATGTCAACCCTTAGTCAATTTTGATCCTCCCCTTGTTTGCAATTCTTCTTGTGTCTGCAAGTTCTTCCTCTGTTTGCAACTTCTCCCCCTTTGACATCAATGGCAAAGGGATGCTCCCCCTGAGCCCGTGCTTCCCTTTACTAATGATATGAGAGGTATATCACTCCCAAATTCTGTATGATATATTCAAATGTGTCTTTGGGAAGGGGTTTGGTAAAAATATCTACAACCTATTATTTTTCATGCAACAATTCTTCAAGTGAAATCTTCTTGAGTTGTGTTTCATCCTTCAATTTGCAAACCATTCTGTAGTTCTAATCCTTCAAAAGTATATCTCTAATTTTCCACTTGTTGACAACTGATAATTATCCATGTTGTCTTTGATACTAGTATCCAACATTGATCCTTCTATTTGATTGTTTTTATCAAACAAACCTTCCACTCCAAAGTCATGACATTGGTCTTCTGAATCGGGTGAAGCTTTAGTTTTGAATTTATTTGAATTTGTTTGTGTCTCCACATTCCTTTCTAACAAGGACCAATCATATGAATTCTCTCATCCATAAGAGTACTGTAAATGTGAATTTCCATCTTCATAAGGAAATGTCCAAGCCTTACCTTTTCTAGAAATGGGGTGTACATGTTTTGAGTGAGAATCAAAACAGTGAATCTCCCTGCCATCTTCATCTATCTTATCACATCTTTTGTTTGCTTCCTTTTCCAAACCTTTGAGTATTCGTCTTTATGTTTGGAAAGAACATATTCTTCCTTGTTTTGTTTAGGAGGTCCTACTATGTTGCTTCTACAGTAACATGCTATGTACCCATAGTTATTTCACTTATATATCATTCCATATTGTAATCAAGTAGAGGAGCAATTGAATTGTAGTTTGTGTTAGCAAACCCATGAAAACTTATGGTTTTGTTGCTCACATAATCATCCTTTGAGTTTTTCTAAGGACCCCTATTTTTGTTTCTCACATGGTCACTTCTTGTATGATCTCTACAATCTATTTATTTGTGACCAAAATTATTGCAAGAAAAATAGTAGCCAAGGAAGAGATTTTGATATTAGGTTGTGAAAGGCTTTCTTGGTGGAACAACTCTTCTGAAATCATTCTTGTTGTTTTTGTGAGAAGAATCAAGTTTCTATTGATCATCATTTCCTTTCCTATTGTTTCTTTCATTGTTGATGGATCCTTTGAGAATGTTAGCATAGTTATTAGGCTTTTCTTCAAGAGTATTATGATTCTCATCATATCCAAGACCAATCTTGATGAATGGTGACCTTTGGAAACTAAGGATGTCATTTAATCTTCAATTATATTTTCAAACTTCAACTGAGCATTTGACTTCTTCAATTCCTCCTTTAATTAGACAACTTCAAACTCTAACTTCTCACACGTTTCTTCATTTTCTTTAAGTTGACTTTTCACTACTTTTTCTATTCCTTTTGCTTCTTCTAACTGAATCTTCAGGCTGATTATTATCTTCTTTGTTTCTTCAATATCATGATCCTTCTTTTCATGTTTCTACAATTTCTCCTTTTGCTTTATATTCTCTTTTCTAAGCCTGTCTATTTCTTCTAGGGAACTAACGAGTTTTGCTTCAAGATCTTCTTCTTCTGAATTTGGATTTTCTTTATGATTATCTTCATTTTCTTCATCAACATGCTTTGTTTCCATGGTTATGGAGAGATATTCTTCTTCATCATGACTATATTCCCTTTCTTCATATGGGAACTTAGCAGCAAAATGTATTTTTCTACCATAATTAAAGAATTTGAAGGGTACCTTACCTTTGTATTTTCTAGGTCCTCCTTTTAGCTTTCTCACAAATTGTGCTTCTTCTATATCCAATTCACAACTGGAAAAATCACCAGATCTCTCTTCACTGGATCTCTCTTCATAAACGTTTTGTAGCTTGTCCCAAATATTTTTAGTTGATGTACACTTCATTAACTTGACAGTCTCAAAATCTGATGGGCCACTCAAGATGACATCTATTGCTTTTGCATTGTTTTCACTTGAATCCTTCCCAACTTCATCTATATAACTTGTTGTGACTGATTCCCAAATACTAAACCCAAGAGCCTTCAAATATATCTTCATTATTATACTCCATGATGCATAGTTTGTTCCATCGAACAAAGGAGCTCTATTTATAGGGATACCTTACAATCCATATTTGCTCAAGATTTTCCTTCCAATGGTTAAATTGTTTATGAGGGAACCTACTCTAATACTAATTGTTGAACTTATGATTAAACTGAGAGGGGTGGGGGTGAATCAGTATAAGATAATTTTTACTTTATTTAACCATTCATCAATAATTCATTAGTTGAGAAATAATAATCACAATGCATATAGTTTAACATGGAAACACAATTGGGAGAAAACCATGCAATTTATCTTTATAAATTCATGTAGGAACCAACCTATTGTTACAATATCTGCAAGCACCAACCTACTAGAGACACCAATCCCCTCATTTGAGCACAAACTCAACAACACATGTAGGCACCAACCTACTAGAGACACCAATATCCTCGGTTGAGAACCAACTCAGTAAGACCTGTATAGACACCAATTCAAGATCTTCATACAAAGAGTACTTCTTACTTCACTTGCATGCTTCATACTTCAGACATAAATTCAAACCCTAGTCAAATCTAGCCTTCATGCCCTAACGAGTCTCATAGCATCATTCCCATAATATGATCCTAGACTGCACCATCACAATGTTAAAATAGTGCACTTTGTAGCCTCACAGACCTTCATTCCTTCATAGTGCACCTTAAGAACAAGAAAAGCCCAAGAAAACCCCTTAGACTTCTCTTGCACACCTTTAGATCCCAAAAAGACACCACAGTTCATTTAGCACACCTCAAATATATTCTACGCACCTCAATCTTGATCTCTTTCTTGGTTTATCTTCAAATGTGCACATATATCTTGTATTTATAGTATTTTTGTCCTCACTTTCAAGGCCGACCTGTAAAGACTAGTTGAGTTGACCTAAATTTTATAATTGGGTTGTTGGACGAAAAAAATCATATATCCTCATTCCTATGGAGTTAGAGGGAATGCAATATACCATTGGAAAGGTCTCATAATAATATTTCTAGAAATATAGCCTGTTTTCCCATTTGATCTAGGTATCTAGGGTAAAAGTTCCTTCAAATATAGGGTATCCAAACTGATCATCAAAATTCCAAAAAAAATGTTTCCAATAATCTCCATCTTGCAATCTTTATCTTGGACATATGTAGTCTCCCCCCATTTTTGACATCAATGACAACAATATTTCTAGGAAATTCCATTAACGAATGAGATTCCCCTTTACTATACACAATGCCAAACTGATAAGTACCTCTGATGTAGCAGAGGGTACACTTTGTTGCCCTCCATTGAGTCTCATGAGGATCTTGCATGACGTGGGAGACTAAACCATTAGAAAAGTACATGTCTAGTTAGGTATGTTTCAAGTACAAAATCCTTCCTACTTATTGTCCATACAAAGTAGGATCAACTTGAGGAGTCAAACACAGAAAGTTTGACACCCGAATGGTAAGGAGTAAGGGAAAACTTGCAATCTTCCATGTGAAACCAATGAAGAAGGTTAAGAGAATAATTAGGTTGGGAGACAAATATCCCCTTGTCAGATTGTTGGATTTGAAGACCAAGTAAATGATGAAGGAGGCCTATTGATTCATAAGAATAGATTTCTCATGATTGATTTAATGGTGATTACTCTTAGTTATAAATTGATCATCAACATAGATAAGAAGGATGGGGAGGTAACCATTTACATGTTTAGTGTAGACATTGGGATCATATTGACACCTAGAGAAACTAGAACCAAGAATTAAACTATCCATCTTTTCATACAAAGAGGAGCTTGCTTTATCCATAAAATGACTTCTTGAGGTGGCAAACAAGGGAGGAGTCATCCTGAGAAAAACACGAAATCTATTCCATGTATATTTATTCATTCAAGTCCCCATTTAGAAAGATTATTTTGATGTGTATTTGATATACTTCCCAACCTTGAGAAGAATCAAGTGAAATAACAAGCTAGACTGAATCCATTTTTGCAATAGGGTAAAAAGTTTTTGAGTAATTAATACCTCCAACTTATTAGAAACCCTTGGAAGTAAGGAAGGCTTTAAACTTATCCATGTTTTCATTCACTGAAAACTTGGATCTATTGATCCACTTGCAATGAATAATATTTCAACCCTTAGGAAGAGGAATAAGATCCCACATGTCATTTTCAATAAGGAGTTCATGTATTTCTTCATAAAATCTTCCCATTCAGGGAGACTACTTTCTTCTTTATAAGTATGAGGAAATTCTATCTTAATGTGTTGGGACATAAGAGATAAACCAACTGTATGGAACTAAGATCAAGTTTTACAAGGATATATTGGATCACCAACTTAAGTACCAGTAGCTAGAGACATGAGATCTATAAATTGAATTGTAGGTAGATTTGGAGGCTCTAGTTCATGTTTATCATCTAAAGAAGAATATTTGTCATTCAAAAAATATATAGGTCCTAGAGAAGTAGAATAAGAAGAAGAGAGAAGTGGCATAGAAGAAGATGTAGGCATGTAGACCAAGGAGATTTTATCAAAGTAAACATCTCTCTAAATGGTATCCACTAAAGTGTGAGCTACAAATAGCCTATAGAATTTAACATCTTTATCATAGCCAACAAATATACATTGATCATTTTTAGGTTTCTCTATCGTATGCTTTTCATCGTGAATATGAGCCTATGCTTCACAACCAAACACTTTAAAATGACTTACATCAAGCTTGATCTTAGACTAAAATTCTTTCAAAGTTACATTCATTACAACTTTTGTAGGATTAAGATTCAAGATATAATTAATAAAATTTATTTCTTCTGCCTAAAACTGTGGTGCTAAATTATTTTATTGAACCATATAGTTAGCCATTTCTTTTATTGGTCGCTTCTTATTTTCAGCTACTCCATTCTACTATCGAGTGTAAGGCATGACATGTTTCTTTTGAATGTCATTTTTAGAGAAAAAATCAATGAAGTGTTTATTAACATATTCTCCACCATTATCAATGTGAATTCTCTTAATTAGGTAACTTGACTATGTTTCAACCAATGCTTTGAAAGCAACAAAGAGATCAAATAATTTACTTTTAAGTTTTATGAAGTAAACCCATGTGCATTGGGTGGTGATCATCAATGAAAGTGAGAATGTATCGTGCACTTGAAAAGGATGGAGTGGGGAATGGATCACTTACATCACTATGAACAAATTCGAKTGATTTCTTGTGCTTGTCATGATTGACCAAATGGAAATGAATCTCTGTGATTCTTACCCAAGATACAACCAAGAAAAACATGATTATTGCATGAGACAAGGGGTAGGACATGCATCATTTGGTRCTTTGAGAGCTACTACAAGTAGCGGTAGCTCAAAATACCAAATTGTTCATGCCAAAGTTTGCTCAAGTCATCAACTTAAGAAATGAAGATAATGGTAGGTGATAAGGGTTCAAAGCTATMAAATTTGTATAGACTTGAAAAATCATCAACATGTCTTGATGTTATTACAATAGATGGATCCTTTAGATCTTTGAATACAACATCATAAGGTGAAAACTCAACGATTTTTCCATCACTTCAATGAGTAATTCGAAAAATTTAAAGAAAAATAGTTGAGAGAGTAGGAACATAGAAGACATTATTAATTTTCCCATCTGGAAGATATATTTTTCCTAATCCCATAACATCTAAAGAAGAACTATCACCCACAAAAATATATTGGGTTGTACAATCATCAAGACTAGAGAAAAAATCCCTATTATTGGCCATATAATGAGAGACCCTCTAGTCTAAGATCCACTCATTATTAGGATGATATGTCATTGGAGAAAGGGAATAATGTTTAGAGGAAGTAGAACAAGAGGAAGAATCTCTCTAAATATTATGCTTCTTCATGGTTTCTTCCAACTCTCTTGTGGAAACTACTCTTGACCCCTCCTACTCTCAACCATTAAGAATCCAAAAGTTCTCTCAAGAAGAGATGTCACAATGCTAACAACTCAAAATTTGTTATAATTGTTATGAGAAGTATTTCAAAGGGTACAAATGTAAAGAACATAAATTATTTCAAATGGATGTATTCCTACAAGACCATTCATAACACATCCTAGTTGAAGCCACTCCTGCACCAGACTTAGAAGATTCCACCCCTCCCACGAATGATGAAACCACCTTGCAAGATACTTATGAGGAACCCCAAATTTATATCCATGCCTTATTAATTTTCTTGGCACCCCAAACCTTGAATTTTATTAGTTACATCAAGCACTACAAAGTGATTGTATTGATTGACAATGGTAGCACCCACAATTTAATTTGTAGGAGAGTAACCAAATAAACCTATTGTCATGTCCATATTATATATAATTTTCAAATTATGATAGCCAATGGTGGTATGATGAAATGTGGTGGTTGATGTGAAATGTGAACTTTAAATGGGCAAGTATCATCTCAAAACTCACATGTTTTTTATTGAAAAGGGTGGTTATGATGTAGTTATTAGGGCATAATGGTTATGCACTTTGGGACCTATCAACATGGATTTCAAAGATTTATGCATGATTTTCACTAAGGAAGGGCATAAACATACCCTCAACATGATTACATATGGTTCCCCTAAAAATATCACCTCTCATCATATGGAGAATTTATTGAAGAAAGGCCTCTCAGGAATTATTGCACAGTTCAATTCCCTACAAGTAGTGGGCACCCCCCCACAAGAGATTCACCTTTATTTGTAGTTGGTCCTCTCTAAACATCAACAAGAATTTGAAACATCCTAGGGTTTACCACCTTCATGTGAGGAGCATGAACATGGTATTCCTTAGATTCCACATAATCAACCACCCAATGTGTGTCCTTATAGGCATCATTTTGAACAAAAGAATGAAAAAAAAGGATCATTTAGGAATTGTTGGAGGTTGGAGTCATATGTCCTAGTACCAACCCTTACTCATCAATGATGGTCATGGTATTAAGGAAGGAAGGCACTTGGTGCACATGTCTTGATTTTAGGGCTCTAAAAACGTTGACCATCAATGACAAATTTCTCATCCCAATTATTGATGATATCTTGGATGAACTTCATGGAGACAAGTTTTTCACCAAACTAGACCTTCATTTAGGATAGCATCAAATACAAATGAAAGAGGTAGTCATCCCTAAGATAAATTTCTACACACATGAAGGTCATTATGAGTTTTTAGTGATTCCCTTTGGCCTTTGCAATGTTTCATCCATCTTTTAGAGCCTCATGAAAAAGTTTTTTTGACCCTTCCTTTGTATTTTTGTGCTATTATTATTTGATGATATATTAATCTACAAAAAAATATGGGAATCCCACATAGATCATGTTAATAGAGCCTTGCAACTATTGCAAGACCACCAATTATTCTTGAAACGTTCCAAATGTGATTTTGGGGATTTAGAGTTTGAATACTTGGGTCACATTGTAAATCAGGAAGGAGCATGACTAGATCCTAAGAAAGTTATAGCTATGAAAAATTGTTCCCACCCCAAGACCTTAAAGAGATTCCATGTGTTCTTAGGACTTATAGGTTACTACAAGAAGTTTGTGAAAATTTGTGGAAAAATTGTTCTATCCCTTAACTTCACTACTAAAAAAGAATGCCTTTGTATGGAACAAGGAAACTAAGTAGGAATTTTCAACTTTAAAGGATGCCATGTGCACTAATCCTATATTATAAATTCCATATTTTACTAATATTTTTGTCTTGGAATGATACCTCGGGCAGAGGTCTTGGAGTAGTATTGATGCAAGAAGTGCATCCCTTGGCATTCACTAGTAAGTGGTTGTGTGACTACAATTTAGGAAAATCCACATATGAGAAAGAGATGATGGTCATCCTTCATGCAGTTGAGACCTGACACCCATATCTCATAGGGAGGTGTTTCCAAATCAAGATTTCCCATCATAGTTTGAAGTATTTTCTAGAACACAGGTTATCATCACTAGAGAAACATAAGTGGGTCACTAAGATTCCATGGTATGATTATGAGATTATATATAAGAAGGGTAAATAAAATGTTGCATTTGATTCTTTATCTAGGAAATTTGAGGAGGATGGATCCTTGTTTTCCTTAGACTTACCCCTTACAAGTTGGCTTGAGGAAGTCTATCAAGAATGGATGGAAAATGACACTATAGTTCAACTCATCCAAAGGATCTAGGAAGATCCCAACCCTCCTAAAGAGTATACATGGCATCAAGATGAATTGAGGTATAAAGGGAACATTATTTTGGTAAATAATTCTATCTTAAAACAACAGGTCATAGAGGAGTTGCATTCATCACCTATAGCTAGTCCTTCTAGCTTTCATAAAACCTAAGAAAGAGCTAAGCACTCATTCTTTTGGGAAGGCAAGAAAAAATACATCTAGAATTATGTCATGACCTATGGCACTTGACAAAGAAACAAGGGTGAGATGGTGAAGACATCAGGGGCATTGAAACCACTATGGATCCCAACATATATATGGATTGACATCTTTATGGATTTTATAGTGGGACTCCCAAGAGTCGGTAACAAATAAATCATCATGATGGTAGTTCATTGTCTTTCTAAATATGCTTATTTTTTTTCTTTATCACACCCATTTACCCCCTCATTAGTTTCCCAAATATTCATGGATTAAACTTTTAAGTTACATGGCATGCCCACTTCAATTGTCTTTGATTGGGACCCCACATTCACTAGCAAATTTTGGCAAGAGCTGTTTAAAATTTAGGGTACCCAACTTAGCATGAGCAATGCATATCATACCCAAATAGATGGTCAAATTAAAGTGGTCAACAAGTGCTTAGAAATGTATTATAAATGCTTTGCTTATGAAAAGCCACACCAATGGGCACAATGGCTTCCCCTTCCAAAGTGGTGGTTCAATACCACTTATCATGGAACTACCAAAGTGACACCATATGAAGTCGTCTATGACCAAGAATATTTTTCAGTGATATCCTATTTACCAAGTACCTCTAAGGTTCATACAATGGATATCACACTTCATACCAAAGAATCCATTCTCTACATACTTAAAGACAATTTGGTTATGGCTCAAAATAGAATGAAACAACAAGCCCACCAACATCACTCAAAGTTTTCTTTTGCAAAAGGGGATCAAGTGGTTCTTCACCTTCAACCGTATAAACAAACATCACTTAAATATAAAATCCACCAGAGTCGAGCACTAAAGTTCTATGGATCCTATAAGATCATCCAGTGCATTAGACAAGTGGCCTACAAGATGGCTCTTCCATCCCACTCCAAGATTCATCTATTGTTTCATGTGTATTATCTGAAGAATGTAGTGGGATCGAATTTCAAGGTGCAAAGCAACTTACCATAACTTGATGAAGAAGGCTCCATTTGGATCTAACCAGAAGTAGTATTGGATAACAAAGATAATCAGTTGTGTCAATACACAATCTAAGAAGTACTAATCCAATGGAAAGATATGTAGCCATAAGATGCCACATGAGAACCAACAACAATTCTACAACAATGTCCTCACCTTCAACCTTGAGGACAATGCCTCTCTTGAAGAGGGAGGGCATGTTAGGGCCCTACCCTAACCTCCCTACTTTAGGCTACCTAGGAGTTAGTCAATTAATATATGCACCCATCTTCCTTGAATAAGTATATTCTCTATTGCATATGCTCTTTGCCTAGATTTTATTTGATCTCAACAAATCAGAAATAGAGAGAAAAACTTGCATTTTTCGGGTAGACTAATTGATATCTAACCTTGAGCTTATCAAGTTTCAGATTTGTTTTTCAAAATTTTGATTGTTTTTGTGGGCAGTTGTGTTGAAATTTTTTACAAGAAAAAAAGGTTTTTTTTAGTAAGCACACACTTTGAAGAAAAGAAAAGAAAAGAAATATAGTTAAAAAAAAAAGACCACCCTTCTTCTTCATAACGTTTGTTATACATTTTGCATTATCCCACTTGGTTGAAAGTTATTTTATTAAATAATATATCTTGAGTTCAAGTCTTTTTTTTTCACTAAGTAACATTTTTGAAAAAGTTCATATGACTTTAAGTTATCACATGACTTTATTGTAAAATGCATTTCACTTAAATTATAAAACTAAATCACTATAAAGAAACTTTCATGTTATTTTTTTAAAAGTTGTTTTTGCACGTAACTAAAGTAGCTTCGAGGTAAAAGTGATTCTCACTTATTTTATAAAAGTCGGTCACTTATTCTAAAGGTAACTTATTTGTAAAAGTGAATTTATAGGCAAAGTTTGAGAAGGAAGGAAAAATATCATTGTGCACCCATCACCATGTGGATTAACCTCTACTTGCCATGTGACATTTTGGTTACTTTTTACACCTTTCTTAAAAATGACATAACTTTGACGTTCGGTGTCTGTTTTCAATGTTTTTTTTTAACTACCTATTTTTCAAGAGCTTTCCATCTAAACAACGAATTTCTACTTTTGAAGCCATCTCACCTATATATTTTTATATGGCTAGTCCAAGTGATCTTCTTCTTACCAATTCAAACTTATTCTCATGGAAATCCTATATGGAGGATGTACTATGAAGTAAATAACTTTACCATATTACCTTGGGAAAAGAGACTTCCTTCGTTGATTCCTCAAAGAAATCCAAATGGGACTATAAAAATGTTGAATCATGTGGATTAATCGAAATTTTCATCTCTAGTGATTTACAGTTTCACCTTCAAGGAGTTGACAAACTAGATGATGCTTGGACAAAGATGGAAATAGTATTTGGTAAACACAATGATATTTGAGCCCACTAGCTCGAAACCCAATAGATTTTTTTAAATCTCAGTGATTTCTCTTGTATTGAAGATTATCTCTACAAGTTCAAAACAAATAGACTTTTGCTTGAAGAATATAGCATACCAAAGAAGGATGAACAATGTATTATGTTATTATTTTTAATCTTGGTAATGTATATTATATTTTTGTATCTACTTTTCACTCCACTAGAGAAGATATAAGGGCTTCTTACAAAACACCCACTCTTGAATACTTTTTTGGTTCTTTGATTAGAGAGAAATATAATCTCTTACATATTGGAGTGATCAACACTGCAAGTACATATAACAAATCCTTAGTGGTCCAACAGAAGGATAAATCTAAGCATCCAAAGAAGCAACATCCTCACAACAACAAGTAAAACAAGGCTCCTAGACCCTCTCAACCAACTCCTACTCCTAATTGTGACAAAGAAACTAAATCAAAAAGTAAGAAGATTAAGACACATTGTATTTTTTGTAGGTGAGATGGTTATTTGGAGTCTAAATGTTTTAAGAAGATGGAAGCCTTAGAAGCAACAATGAAGAAGCACAACATCAATCCTGATTCTTCTTCTCATGGACATGCACTTTCTATTTTTATTTTTTTCTTTAGTACAACATAAATTCTTATTTTAATGAGTGGCCTATTGATTCTAGAGCATCTTGTCATATGGCTAAGGCTGAAGCCATTTTTCTGCTATTAATGAATCTAGCACCAAACAAATATTGATTGGTGATTATATATCTCTTAGTGTTATAGGGTTTGGAATAGTTCAAATAGATTATGGTCATTTTGATGATGTATTATGTGTTTCAAGTGTCTCTTGCAATCTTCTATCAGTATATCGAATCATTCGTCCAGGTGAAGGTAAAACAATAGAGTTTTTTTCATCTCACCAAGTTGTAATCAAGGATTTAAAAGACCCTAAGCATATCCTAGCAACTAGAATTGTTGATGATATTATTGAGTTGTACCAATTTGATAGTTTTGTGTCATCATCTTTTCCATTAGTTTTTATTGCTCAAAACGATGGCTTGAACAAACTTTGACATGAGTGATTTGGTTATCTAAACTATCACTCATTGTAGCAACTATGTAATCAAAATATGATGATTAGTCTCCCTCTTGTTTCTTACAGAGATGGTGTTTGTGTTGGTTGTGTTCTTAGCAAACATCATAGAGACCATTTTGACAAATGTGCATCTTGGCACACCTCAACCTCATTGTATCTTGTCCATGGTGATTTGTGTGGTTTGCCTCCTTCTGCTTCTTTCTCCGGGTTCAATTACTTCTTAACGTTCATTGATGACTTCTAATTTAAATTCATTTCATCTTCCTAAGTGTATAAATATCCTAACAAAAGAGAGTGTATGCCTTGTGTTGGAAAATGCATTTTCCAAAAAGGATTTCAAGTACCCTAGGAAAACAACTATGTTTAAAATGAAAAAAACAATCACAAAGAATTGTTTGGATACTTATCTCCACAATACTAACCTAAACTATAATTTCTTGTGTCCTTGAGGGACAATTTAGTAGGTTAGATTTAAGTTTATTTAATTCTTAAAAGTATTAGTTTGGTTGCATGCACCAAACTTGTTTATCATTAAGAAACATTGATAGAGGTACTGCACTATCCCAACCTTTTTGAATCACTTAGCTCGTTGCTAACAGTGTAAGGCGAAGAACATACTTTGATATGGAATAGGATTTAGGTTCTTTGATGTGTGCATAAGTATGGTGATAAATGAAAAATGGMAATGCATAAAGTAGAGCATTGAAAATAAATAAATTCTAGAAATAAAGAATTTGTGAAGCGRKAAAAATTAAAAACAAAGGATTTGTGTCTTCATCTACAAGGTTCTTGTAATTTTTAAGAAATTAACTTGMTAAAACACATAGTTAGGATGACAAATAATTTTTGGAAACTTAAAAACTTCACAAATCGGTCAAATCTGAACTAAATTTATAGGGGGTCACACATGTGATAGTTTTGATAGTGGCACCATTCTAGAAATCACGTGGGAAAAAAATAAGACAAAGGCAGATCATGTGGAATATCAATGTACCACTTGTGTGACTTAATCACTAGGTGTTTCCAAAGGGAACTTGTGCAACAATGTGGGTTCGAGGGGAACAAAAGCACCAATTCCTAAGAAATTCAAAAATTCATTTTTTTGAAAAACAACCCATAGTGACCCTTTAGCTCGATGTTAGGGCCAAGATGATAGCCAAGGTGGACTTACAAACTAACAAAGGTTATAAAGGATCCCTAGAAACGGCCTAGTAGAGTCGTCAGTCTAAATATGGAGTATTTATGCATATGAGTACTAAAAAACCCATCCTAACCTATTGTTAGAACTAGGAGTACACAAAAAGGATAAATGAACAACAACATAAACAACTTATCTATCTGTTAGCATATATAACAACTATCAAATCATTGAAAGAGTGATTTTAATGAAAAATTCAAACAATGTTTAAACATTAGTTTTGGGGGAAAAGATAACAAGTTCTTTATTATCCAATAGAAAGGAAAAACAACATGAAATGTATCACGAGTGAAGAAAATTATTGCAAGTGGGCATCGATATTCTCTGTGAAAGGGTCCTTCAAACCTCCATTGGGCTCTCTCAATCTTTAACAATGAACATGAAATGCTTTCCCTATATGTTTGGACACTTGGAGGGGAAAAGTAACATGAAAGTAAGAAAACACTAGACTAAGCGAGAAGAAGAAATGAGCTTCCTACTCTTTGGATTAATTCCTCTAGCATAGCCTTAGTTTCAGAGTTCTTTTGAAATGCATAGACTAAAGTTGAGCTTGTATGAGAATTGATTCAAGTAAGAATTCCCAAGCTTAAAGCATGGGATCCCATGTATCTGATTTGACCAAAAGGAGGTCAAAATGCCCAAATATTGATCATATGGGAGGTTTAACCAAACCTGCACTCAACTAGCAATTGTTTTTAGGCATCCTTGGGCATTTATGGGCCATAGAGTTATCTATTTCATGAATCTGTAGGGGTCACACAAGGATCGAAGGATATCTCACTCCATTGTGGCAATTAATAAAAAGGCTTGCACAAAACTTAATTTGGTCGACTACATCTTTGATTGGGGTGAATGGCATGTAATTGGCCAATAAACCATGGTTTCAAGTGTGTTAAGTTATGCTAGTTAACCACTATATATGAGGTTTATGTGCATGTGAGCACCAAAAAAACCTATCCTAACCAATTGATAGAACTAGGAGAAAACAAAAGGATAAATGGACAACAACAAAAACAACCTATCTACCCCTTAGCATGTATGGCAACTATCAGGGCATCAAAGGAGTGATTTTCAATGACTCAAACAACATTTAACATCAATTTTTTTTTGGGGGGGGGGAGAAGGAGTTCTTTAATATCCAATAAAAAGGCAAACTAACATGAAATGTGTCACTTGGAAAGAAACTTGCAACATGTGTTCTTTAATATTCTCCATGGGAAGGTCCTTTAAACCTTTGATGGGGTTTTTCAATATTTAACAATGAATATGCAACATTTCCCCTTGTGTTTGGACACTTTGGAGGGGAAAAAAATTATGAAAGTAAGCAAACACTACACCAAGTGAGAAGAAAAAATGATCTTCCCATTATTTTTCTTAATTCCTCCAAGGTAACCTTACATTTAGATTTTTTTTGAAATGCATAGTCGTGACCTCTTATTTATAGACTAGAGTTGAGATTGTATGAGAACTAATTCAAGTGGACATGCTCAAGCTTCAAGCACGGGCTCCCATGTGCCTAATTTGCCTAAAAGGAGGGCCATATTCCCAAATATTGATGAAGTGAGAGGCTTAACCAAACTCGTGCTCAACTATCAATCAATTTTAAGCATCCTTGGGCATTTAAGGATTGTGGAATTCTCCATTTCATATATTTCCAAGAGTTGCATGGGTATCAAAGGATATCCACACCATCCTACCAGTTTAATGAGAAAACTCATGTAAACCTTGAGTTTCTTTGTGATGTTTGTAGTTAAAATAACTAAATATTGTAGGTGAGTAAAATTGGGGTGATAATAGGTGCATATTAGACATGCATGCATTTTTGAGTTATTATGGAGCACACTTCGTTTACATGCAACCTAATGATTTTGTGACTATAATCATTGTGTATTCATCTCGGTTCATCTCGACTCATATACAACCATTAAAATGGTTTAAAGAATAACATTAAAATCAGTAACAATATCAATATCATACCTTATTGTAGTAGGGGATTTAGAACTAGTTATCAATGGCCTTCAAAACCATCATAAATGAAAGCACCTTAGTTTGCAAAGGAAATACCAAAGAATTATACAAGAAGGAGAGAAATTTCACTCTATTGAATATTATCATGTTCATCGACATCTAAAAAGCAAGGCTAATGAACTATCTAAACAGGCTTGATCCCTAGAGAAAGGGAAAATTAGAATTAATGGGGTTCACTCATCTCACCTTTTACCTTAATTTGGAACATATGGCTCAAATAAAATGTGGTGATATGACCGCCCACACCACGAATAAAAAGCAATCATCATTGATTGAACACATGACACCACATTGTTGTCCCATATCATCTTGGTGTACCACTTGGAACATGTCATACCCTTCGCTCGTGTTTTCCTTTAATTCGCAGTGGGAGTCTCTATATGTGCAATATGGGAATTTAGGAAGCAATCATTCATACCATATCCCACAACGTTTTATCATGTGGAACCACATGGAAGCGCACGAACCACATCGCCTCACCAGGTTAAACAACACAAGCATATACGTCAAGCCTCATTCTTCATTCAATTCAGGAATTTCCTACTTTCACAACCGGATTTTGATCTTCATCTGATTGTCTAAAGGTATCAATGCTTACCTTGCACACAGGTTGTCTAGGAAAACAATGTAGAGATGCAACAAAGTTTCATGTCAGGGCTCAACCTGTGAAGCTAGGGTAATTAAGGAAGCTATGAGGACACAACATTGTGAATTGGTAGTCTATAAAGGTAAACCCGCTCAACTTGAAACTAAATTGGAGGAGCAATATTAGAGACATGACAAGGAACTGACCATCATTCTCAGAGAAGTGAATAAGCAAGCCAAACAAATCCGTTCACTTTGACAGGAGAACAAATAAATTTGTTAGGATTTGGTGCAACAACACACAATTCCACTTATCTAGGCGGAAATTGGTGGCCACCCACCTATTCCATTGGTTCAAACCAAGGGTTTCCACCTTGGCAATTTTTCTACAAATTTTCAAGTCCCAAATTTCCAGGGCCGTTTTGAGGCCTTAAATAGTGTTTTATGGGCCCACCACAGTCATATTGTAGGCTTTATCTAGAGTGTGATATCAAAATGTGTAATCCTTAGATAAACCTTTCAAACTAGCTATTGTGCGCCCCAAACAGAGATCATATGAAAAAGTTATGCCCTTGGCAAGTTGACGTACCAACTTACCCCATCGAGGCCCACATGACTCTTGGCGTTTCATCTTCCGAGGTTAGGGTTTTGGATTTTCTTTATGTTAAAAAGGCCTTTAGATCCTCATTGTAAACATCATCATCTTCTTGCGAATGAGTGTAGCCATCACATCTCTTCTTAGAGATAAGTTGTCACCATTCTAGTGAGTCATTCACTCTGTAATTTTATAGTTTCTATACATTCTTTCATGAATAAAAATTGTGCATTACTGTATCTCTATTTTTATTTCAATATTTATGGGTATATCACAATATCTTTGTATATTTCATTGATATATATCTTCCTTCATTTCGTTCTCAAAATAATCTGGATCAGTGGTATCAAAGCAGGTTTCTCATTGTTGTTTCTTAGTGCATCTCCCCGATGAGGTTAGGGTACAGAGAGTTGGGTCTCAAGATAGTTTCCCTTAAGGATAATGTCTCTCATCATCCCAAGCGGCCTCCCATGGCATAAGAAAAGAGAGAAGCGGGAGCAGAATCCCTCATGCAATAGAGGAAGGAGATGTTGGAGAATTTTTCCCAAATCCTTCAACGATTGCCAACAATAACAGGTGTGTATTCGTCAAGAAGTCGCTTTGGAGACGCTACCCCATTCAAGCTACACGTTAATTTTTATATTCCCATATTTGAAGGTCAAATCGATGCGGATGCTTTGGAAAAATGGTTAAATTGGTTAGAAGGTTATTTCTCTGTTCACAATTTCTCTGGCAAAGAAAAGAGCACCTTTGCGGGAAACTTACTCGGAGAAAAGTTCCACAGAGGAGTTTAGAATATTTGGGGCCGAGCCCACTTGGGATTCGTTTATGGATGTGGTCAAGGAGCAATATTACCTTGTGGGGAACTATGATGACTAGAACATGAGATGGACCACGCGGCATCAAAATTGAGACCAAACAGTCCTAGAGTTCACAAATACCTTCCATACCTTGCGCACAAGCTGGGTATCAAAGACTTTGAGCAACATCTGGTTCTGAAATACCGCAGGGCTCTACACAAGTACATCCAAACCGAAATGGAGTTTATKGAGATCTCAYCACTGGGAGCCACTTATAGATATGATGTCAAAATTGAGCAAAAATTTAAGCAACAGAACAAGTGGGAATTCGGGTTTGCAAATMTGCAACAACCAAAGTATGGTAAAGGCAACCCTAACTCACAGAGCAGTCAACCTCAAGACAACTAGTCCAAGCCACAAGGAAAGAAGGGTAATGGGAAGATGAAGAAAGACACTGGGAAGTGGTGCGACTTCCAAAAAATCCCTTGGCACAACACCGATGAATGTCGCTCGAAACGATCATTGGTGGCCAAGCTCAAAGAAACAGATCCGAGCCCTGACTCGGACCCCGATTTAGAAAATAATAAAAGGAGACATATAATTGATGCAGAACCCACTGCTATTGTCGCGACCGCAACAATCTAACCAAAAGAACCAAAGTATCATGAGGAGGGGGAGCGCTTGTTCCATTCATAGATGTGGGTGAAGGAGACCTTGCTACATTTTATTGTTGATAACGAAAGCCGGAAGAATCACATCTCAACAGAGGTCATCAAGAAGTTGGATTTGTCGACAACACCACACTTGCAACCATACAACATCATATGGATTCACCAGGGATGAGATCTTCATGTCAGCCAGCAGTGTCTCCTATCATATGACATCAAGCCCTTCAAGGATGAGGTACTATGTGATGTTTCCCCACTGGAAGTCTATGATGTTCTGTTAGGTCAACCATATATGTGGAGGCGTCATTTTGCTTATAAGTCTCGACCCATTAGCGTCATTATTACTCTAGGGATTCATTCCTACAACATACCAGAGGTAGTTCTGACTATTGTACTGACAAAATAGTGTCGCAAAGTAATCTCTCATACCACAAAGTTTATCCTCTTCACAACCTGGTCAAAAGAGAAGGACACTGCAACCACTGCAGCCTTGGCAAAAGACCCTTCTACCCAACATAAACAAATCNTGACTATTGTACTGACAAAATAGTGTCGCAAAGTAATCTCTCATACCACAAAGTTTATCCTCTTCACAACCTGGTCAAAAGAGAAGGACACTGCAACCACTGCAGCCTTGGCAAAAGACCCTTCTACCCAACATAAACAAATCAACAAGATTGTAGAAGAGCACCAAGATATTCCTACTGCATCTTCACCGACAAAATCCTCCCACACTCCAACAGATCATGCAGCCAGATTGGTTAAACATATCCAACCCCTCCAACAACAGGTTCATAAAAGCCTTCAACAAGCTAAGCAGGATCGCTTCTTCATCAAGGCGAGCAACTCACCAAGGTTAATATTTAGCAAAATCTTCCCTGGGGACGTCATGCAATGGAGACCATTTCTTCCTAAGGGGGGAGGATTGATCCAGGTGCAAATCAGTGGCCACCCACCTATTCCGCTGGTTCAAAACAAGGGTTTCCACCTTGGTAGTTTTTCTACATATTTTTGAGTCCCAAACTTCTAGGGTCGTTTTGAAACCCTAAACAATGTTTTATGGGCCCGCCACAGTCACACTATACACTTTAGCCAAAGTTTGACAACAAAATGTGTAGTCCTCAGATAGACCTTTCAAACTAGCTATCGTGCGCCCCAAACAGAGATTGTATGCAAAAGTTATGCCCTTGGGAAGTTGACGTACCAACTTACTCCATTGAGGCCCACATGACTTTTGGCGTTTCATCTTCTGGGGTTAGGGTTTTGGATTTTCTTTATGTTAAAAAGGCCTCTAGAGCCTCATTGTAAACATCATCATCTTCTTGCGAATGAGCATAGCGATCACATCTCTTCTCAGATATAAGTTGCCACCATTCTAGCGAGTCATTCACTCTGTAATTTTATAGTTTTTGCACATTCTTTCATTAATAAAAATTGTGCATTATTGTATCTTTGTGTTTATTGCAATATTTCTAGGTATCTCGCAATATATCCGTTATTGAAATTTTTTTGGGTATCTCGCAAAATAACTTAGCTCTGATACCAATCCAGATAATTTTGAGAACGAAATGAAGGCAGAGATATAACAATGAAATATACAGAGATAATGTGAGATACCCATACATATTTCAATAAACACAAAGATACAGTAATGCACAATTTTTATTAATGAAAGAATGTACATAAACTGTAAAATTACAAAGTGAATGACTCGCTAGAATGGTGGCAGCTTATCTCTGAGAAGAGATGTGATGGTTGCGCTCATTCGCAAGAAGATGATGATGTTTACAATGAGGCTCTAGAGGCCATTTTAACATAAAGAAAATCCAAAACCCTAACCCCGAAGGATGAAACACCAAAAGTCATGTGGGCCCTGATGGGGTAAGTTGGTACGTCAACTTCCCAAGGGCGTAACTTTGTCATACGATCTATGTCTGGTGCACATGATAACTAGTTTGAAAGGTCTATCTGAGGACTACACATTTTTTCATCACACTTGGCTTAATGTGACTATGGCGGGCCCGGAAAACGTTGTTTAGGGCCTCAAAACGACCTTGAAAGTTTGGGACTTGAAAATATGTAGAAAAGCTGCCATGGTGGAAACCCTTGTTTTGAACCAGTGGAATAGGTGGGTGGCCACCGATTTACACCTGAATCATCCACAATCCCCCGTCTCTTCTCAAGGCTCCATGGCGCAGGAATTAGATCAAGGAATCTAGCCTCAACATGAGTAGCCTATGGAAACAAAACATGCATGGATAGTGGACACCACTCTTAAGCTACACTAGTCAGGTTTTTATGCTCTATAAAGTAATATTTCTACTGCACTTGTTTGTAAGAATCTATACATGGCGTAAAGATAATCATTTTCAAGACCAAGTAGAGAATTTTTATTGGCGAGAGCATGAACTTTTTATTTTTAGTCAAATGTCCTTCCTTTTTGAAATATATGTATATCTTTGATGATTCATCCTATGCTGCAACCTCTTTTTGAATGCAAAAATAACTATTTATGTTAAAAAAAAATGTCGATATCATACATTGTGAACCTTCTTCTATAGTAACTTTAAAGTAGTTCAATGCAATACCATTTTCTCTCAATCCAATATTAATATCACTAACTATGTCTACATCATCCCTTATTGACCCTTTCTATTACACACTATTACTAAAATATCATGAAATATTGTTCAATAAAGGCATTTTATCGTACGATTTGTAAACGATAAATAGTAGTTGGATTGTAGTATGTTGATTTTTTTTTCCAGCGAATATAGTATAGCTCATCGAGAATCGACTCTCTAAAAGAAAACTTGTCACAAAGTGAGATTTGAACCCAAGTGTGGAGGGTAACAATTTTTCCTCAAAGCCACTCAAATTACATCTAATTGACAATTGGTACGTTTATATTATTACATGCATAATAATTATTTGGTAATAAATTAGTATTGATAAAGAAATATAAATGGGTTCGATATAGCGTGTCAACATTATTTCACACAACATTTATGAAATAAAAACCAATTCATACACATAACATATGAAACATAGATAAAAATCACACAACTCCAAATACAAAATGAATGATAATTGACTTAGACTTATAAATAAAGATCCGTTCATATGATTATCTCTAAGTTAATCACCTTATATTTTTAAATTATATTGTCCATATTATAAAATAAGTTAGCAATGTAATTGGTCAAATATTATGAATTTTAATAGGTTTAATTAAAGACAAATTAAAAAAAATAATCATCAATTTAAATGTTAGGAGGATAAATTATCATTGTATACTTTTAAAAAGTTTTTGAAGCGTAGGGTGGTTAGTTGGGTAAGTGAAAATAAAGTGATGTTAAAGTTTTTATTTGGGTTTAAGTCTCAATGGCTTATTGTGTATGAGTACTTGTGACATTGATTAAAGTTAGGTGTAAATTTTGGGTAAAAATTTAGCATTATAAGTACTCCCTATTCACAACATCATAGTCAAAGACTTGATTTCACAACTCTAAGCATGTACTTATGTTGACCAAACACATCCATAAAAAAAAAAGGTCTTGCAAGGACCATGGATTTGGGGGAGCATTGGCCTTTCATTAAATCGTAGTTCCATAATTTCACCCTAACTATAATGGCTATCACCACAACCCTAGTATAAATGAGATTGTTGAATTTCCTCATCTTTCTTTGAATTCTGCAAATTCAAAAAATAATTAGAAAATAAATTTCTTAAATATTACATAAACCATGTCAAAAAAGATCCATTCTTTATATCCAAATCTTTGTAAAATTTAACTCAAATCTAGGTTTATTAAATATAATAGAAATTCTGATTAGATTTATATACTGCATTATAAAAACATATCTTTAAAGTGTAAAACTTGTAGAAACAAAGCTTTTGGAAGATGTAATCTAAAATCTCTTAAGGAAAAAAAAAATATGACAACAAACCTAAATATTGGAATCATTATTGTTTTCCCAAAATCTAAAGTCTCTTAAGAGAAAAAGAAATAAAAAAATGATAACAAACCTAAATATTATCTTTCAAGGAAACTCCAAAACATGATGCAATTTAATCTCAGCCTAAGATATTGACAAATATCCGAAGCCCTTCACTTAGGAAAGTGATGTAGACATAGATATAGGCATGCCAATGGAGGCAACCCATTGGATGCTACCCTTCATATGTAAGTTATTATGATTGAGAACTTTTCAAAGGGGATAAAGATGTGAGACAAATTAAACTATTCAAATTTGAAAAATGAAACAATCTCTTCCTTCCATTCAATTAGAGAAAGTATGAAAATTAGTTTCATTGAAACATCCACCAACGTCAAAGCTATGGACAAAGTGGAAATACATTATAAAAAAAACAATGAAATAACGATAAACATTTTGATATTTAAGATAAAAAATAATATTTTTTTAAGTGATTAGTGGTGGGAAATTTATAACCAACCATAACCAAAAAAACAAAAAACTTAATCTATTATATTGAATCTCTATTTATTAAAAATAAAAATAAAAAAATTCTCATCTAAAAATATAACAATTAAATATACATTTTTAAAACTTGTAAAGTAACTAAGTTGAAACATTTAACTAATTTAACTAATTGATCATAATTATAAATTGATTTTTACTTCCAATTAAAAAGTTAAAATAATAACTAATAATACTAAATTTTTTCAACATTCTTTTTCAAACATTTTTATTTACATTCAATTAAATTCTATTTTTATAAAATATTGAAATTAGTTTGTTAAAATGACAAATTACTCATTTTTACATACTCAAATATTAAAATCACATTACAATTAACATAAAATGTTTAATTCTTTTAAATTCATTAATATTAATTTGAACATATTTTTATATACTCTAAATTAAATTAAATTAAATTAAATTTACTAAATTCTAAACATTTAATTAAAATATCAAAATCATTCCTTAATTATCCGACTCCAAAATGGAATATCAAACTCTCAACCTAAATTTCTGATCATTGAGTTTTTGGTATTGTCAAGTGGCCTAGACCATTTCTAATCAAGTGCAATTTGTAGATCTCTGGATATAGAATTATAATAAAATTAAGCCTTATTAGCTCAAATTCAAATTCAAATTCAAAAAACAAAATTTGCCAAACTCCCAGCTCCAGTCTCCAACCGTTGGGGGGTCAGTCCATTTAATGTGACCAAAATGAAGAACACTCTCTGTCCCAATTTCTCACCACTGTCGTTATCAGAAAAACAAGCTACAAAGGGGAGAAGAGATTTAAGAGCGTTTGACAAAAATCCCATGCATGGAGCACCAATCTCACCTTCACCTCACGGACGGATATGGAATAACGGGGGGCGCTGCTCATCCCCTGGGTTAAAGCTTTTCACGTGGTCAGAGGGAAAAAAATGTTGAAGGACACCCCTCCTTTTTACGCTTTACCGTGCTCTCGCTACGGTCTCTGCAAATTCTTTCCACGACACTAAAGACTTTTTTCTCAATGAGGAGAAGCGTAGATTGGAAGTGACCCATGGCGTCCCGGAGATCCATGGACGGCCATCGCAGCAATTGGGTTGCTGAATTCGAGGATTTTAGCAATTGGGTGTCGATTATTTCAACGAATGCGTGATGAGTATGGTATGAATTTTGAATCAACTCAGGAAATGGAGAACTCTGGCGGTAGTGATGTGGAGCTTCTGTGCAAGACACTTCAAGTAGAACACAAGCTTTTTTACTTTGATCTCAAGGAAAACCCACGAGGGCGATACCTGAAAATCTCAGAGAAAACGTCTGGATCTCGTTCTACGATAATCGTTCCTCTTGCAGGAGTAGTTTGGTTTGTAGATCTGTTTAATTATTATGCCAGCGGGAATGAGCAGGATCTCTACAGTAAGGAGTTGCAGCTGGACACCAAGGTGTGTGTGTACTATAATTTTGTTGTTAGATCTGTTATGTAACGGATGTTTATGGAATTTTGACTTCGAGATTTGATTGAAATGTTTTAAGATCTGTTGTGGGATTTGATTGATGTGTTTTAGGTCTTCTATTTCGATGTTGGGGAGAATCAGAGAGGGCGGTTTTTGAAGGTGGGATGTTCAGTTTGAATGGATGTTTGTATCAGTATTGAACATTTTAAAGTGGATACCACTGTGCATTGTATGTTTTGAAGAATTAGAATTCAGTGCAGGTTTCTGAAGCATCCGTGACCCGCAACAGAAGCACCATCATTGTTCCTGCAGGCAACGCAAAAGAAGATGGCTGGTCAGCCTTCAGAGATATTTTGGTTGAGATCAATGAAGCTTCACAGTTACTGCTTCCACCCCAGGTCCTAGATCTGTCAATTTGTGGCAGTTTCTGTTTTCAGTTTTTTGCTTTTATTTTTTCTTGAAAATGTTGTTTCGATTAATGGGGAAAATTCGCATCTTTAAAGTTAGAATTAGGCTCCCTAAATCTCCATTGGGGGTGTACTTCAAATTCTGAAAAAGGGGCAAAAAGTAGGGCAACCTCATGCCCAAAATACTAAAGCACCAGTCCGTAGGATCAATAAACCAGAACAAAATTGACCCCACTACAAACCATATAGAAACAGAAGATTAGCAGAACTGGAATTGAAGTCCAACGTTCACAAGTCCATAGTCATAAAACCAAATTAAGCCCTTCAAGGGCAACAGGCTATACTGCACATAATTATTAATCAAGTGAGGGTACAGGATTTTTCACATTGGATGGATCGGTGCCCCACCTTGTTACCACCTCTCTGCCCGTATTCATACCTCACCTTGGCTGATCTCCAAGATTTCCTCTCTAGTGGTAAGGTCGCCCAACCATCAGCATTATATACATCAGACCTGTCTACTGCTGATTGCCTGCTCCGAGCAACTCCCTACTCATCGGCATGTGGGGGACCCCTAATTTCTGGCTTATAGTTTTCTGTGATTTTAACTTTGGTTTTCAAGTCAGGGAATTGCCCAGATATATTCCTTGGGCTTATTTTGGAGGGGCTACAGGGACTTGTATTTTCTCGAACTGGCCCTTTTACTATGTAGGTCAGCTGATATGCTTGTGCTTTTGCTTGTTTTTGATGGGGCAGCAACCTTCTGGGCCATCCGAGCACTTGCGAGCATTGTCAGATGCTGTTGGGCCTGGATTCATATCAGGTGAGAGTGTTCAGACCACTTCTCTTAATGGTACCATGGGTGACAGAGCCATGGGTTTAGCTACTGGAGACGCTGGTGGAGTAGTGATGGCAAAAGTTATCAGGGCTGAGCAGAAAAGATTTTTCTTTGATCTGGGGAGCAACTCCAGGGGGCAATTCCTCAGGATTTCAGAGGTCTGTATTTAATTCTAGAATCTAGATAATTTACAGTGTCCAATTGATTTTGTACCCATTCATTAACCAGTTACTATTTATTTCAGAGTTCTGTACTCTTTTCTTGATAAATCGAATTTTTGGAATGATTTTTCAGTACCCATTATGTTACATTACTTCTGTATTTAATTCTTGATGTAGATGTTGTGTTCGGAATCTCTGTAATGCCCAATTACAAGGATCAGAGTAATCACAAGTTAATCGAAGTTAAAATAGCCGCATTTCAGATCTAGGATTTTTATCACTTTCTTTCAGATAGGTTAGCCTTAGCTTTCTACTTTCCACGCTCTGTTTCCATGCTGTTCCTACTTGGTCATCCATGAAACTACATTAAAACTTTACACCCTGGATGTGGTCAGAACTGTCAGCTGATTCTGAAAATCCTGCATTGAATGCCTTATCTTGTGTAGAAACAATTCAGAAGCAGCTATTTAAACCCCTTAGAACATGGCATTAAAATCTTGTGAGGATCTCCTGCCACGATTTCACCTAATCGCTCGATTATTTTGGGAATAATTAGGTCTCCAAACCATGGATCTTTTAATGGTATGGCATGGCTACCATCCCAATTCCAACACGGTGAAAGACTAACGATCTATATAGTACATTTTGCATATTTAAATCCAACATTTAACAGGGCCTGTTCAGGGTATTGGATTGCATGATTCTATGCACCTTTTGGGAATCGGGATAGATAGTATTATTTCTTCATGTCTATGAAAAAGTAATGGTAATATGATCATATCACATCTTTTGGTGCAAATTGGAGCCCCATACTAACCTTTGGAGTAACATTCTGCTATCGCCATTTGCTTCCTAAGTTATAACAATTCAGTTTTGAAAATTGACTTGTCAATTTTTTAGATAAACAGGACAAGCTTTGGCTGCAATGAGGTGCATTTTCCATGATCATCCAAATTGGAATGAAAACACCATTCAGGAACCAAAAGCTTTTTGCTCAGTTCTGTGTAGTAGTAGTATCGACTTCTATTCTGACTGTGTGATTGAATTTGGCTGCAGGTGACAGGAGCAGACCGTTCAGTTATAATTCTCCCTGTATCTGTATTAGAACAATTTCATGATGCACTTGGTCAGTTTGTTGACATCACTCGAAGCCAAGGTCATGCAGGAGCAAGTCTTCCAAATGTCCGCACAGTTGCTTCTGCAAATAGGCGCAGTGAAAATTAAGCCTTTTCACTGCAATTCTTAATATTTGTTTAAAAATGTTTTGCTTGGGCTCAATATGAGGATCGCCAAAAACAGTTTCCTGCAATCTGACTTGTTTGAATCAAATGACCTAGATCTTGTATTTGACCCTCATCTCAAGCCCTTTAGTGACACTGCCTACACAACGCATTCCCTAGAACTCTACAGTTTTCAGCCTTATTTTCTGACTGGAAAGCCTAAGCAGGCTCCCAATTTTAGTTCTTTCATTGAGTGATGAGCACTTTGAGATTTTAATCAATAATGTTTGGCAGGATTAATTTCCTGTCTTTTTTATCTATCGAAAGCGCTTCATTAAGCTTTATTATCTTATCTCGAAGGCCTGCAACTTATGTGCAGAAATTGTGCTACTCAAGAAAAGCAACTTCAACGAGTCATGCTCAAATAATCAACCACCACAAAAAATGGATTTATTTGATTCTATGGCGTCTCATTCAAGTTCACAATTTTTTCATTTTCCATTAATTGTCATTTCAGGGAATAATGGTACAAATTACTTCTGCATTCTTCTGTACTAGGACACTGCTTATTTCAATTAGTGTGGTTTATGAAATTTGGCACTCAATTTTTTTCTAAGAATTCATGCAGTCTTTGTGATGCATTTGATTAGAAAAAAAAACGTGAGAAGTATTTGGGCGCTGATAACTGAACTCGAACTCTGGTTTTCACAGTATTTATGTTCGGCTAGTGTCACTTGTGTTCTTTAATAGAATTGCTCTATTGCCATATCGAAGTGATTGCCCTTCTAACATAAATTAGAAGGCTTTGGAAGTGAATGTCTTTCTAACATAAGTTCTAGATGTTCCTTCTAGTACAACTGTAATTTACAAATAAGTAATAAGACTATGTTGCTGTTCTCATGTACTTAACTCGAACGTGAAATCAGAATATTTGGAAAGTTTCAAAGGAAAAAAGAAAAGAAATCATGAGAAAATCCTTATAGAATAAAGAGTGAATAGACATTTATTCCAGAATAAAGCTTACAGAATCAGCCATGCTCCATGAAGCTATCTTCCCTTCATTACACAGTTTTACAATTCAACAATAAAGGCTATTTTAGAACTAAACATGCATTCTAAACATAAATGGCTGCATATCAATTTATTTGGTTGCTAATTTAATTTGTAAACTTTAGAATTTTTAGGAGGACACAAGGTTCGAAGCCATTATAACAATATACTAGTTATAAGCTCAACATGTCACTTATGAGAATTAAATTTAAATGGGAAGAATAACAATCATTTCACCCAACCACTTAAACTAAACCCAATTAACAACAATCCCACTTAACATATATTCCATATTGTTCCAATAACCAGATCCTTTTTCTAAACTTAATCTACCTCTCTGCCTCTTTCTATTAGAACCTCTTTGAGAATATCCATAGCCATCTCATTTATTCCACAATACTATAGCTCAATATTTTACCGCAACTTTACCCTTACAAATTGATGTTAGATATCAATACGATTTGTTTCAGCATACAAAATTGGGTTCTTTAGAAAAAATGGCTGATGGAGCTTTTAAATAATAACTTACATCTTTCAAGGGATTCTTGGATTGTTGCCTGAATGAGTGTTTTGGACTCACCCTCTTTAGTTGTTTGAGATATTATACACTGTTGTTTCGCTGTCCAGCTTATTGTTCCTCCTCTAAGTTGAAAACTAAGGCAGAAATTGATCAGCTGTCATGTATACTTCTTATCCAAATCTGCATCACTTAGTCCAAATGACTTCAACAGACGTGATCTTGGTCCAACCATACTCCATTAGCAGTTAATAGTATCTTTAGGGTCTTGGTAATCCTGGTAACAACTCAATGTTGAATTTCAAGAGTTTTTATGGATTGGTTTGTACTCTTATTTAGCCATATTTGACTTGATATATGTGTTTAATATTTTTGAATAAATACTAACTTTTTTAGAGTTTGGTACAAAAGGATTGTTAGGTTCAAATCTTCCATAAATATATTTTCAATCAATTCATTTCTTGTAACTAAATTCTAATTAGAAAATAAATTACTGCAATGTTTCATTTCAATCAATTCATTTCTTGATTTTAATTAGAAAATAAATTGAAATGTTTCATTCCAATAGATTACTTTGATTTGAAAGTTCAAATCTCCCATATATATTTTCAATCAACTCATTTCGATTACTTTGATTTGAAAGTTTAAATTTTTAATATATATTTTCAATCTGAAGTTTAATTAGAAAATAAATTTTATTTTCAATCAACTCATTTTTTAAAACTGAAGTTTAATTAGAAAATATTTTTTTATAATTTGATTTGAAAGTTCAAATTTCCCATATATATTTTCAATCAACTCATTTCTTAAAACTGAAGTTTAATTAGAAAATAAAATTTTGAAATGTTTCATTACAGTCCATTAATTTGGTTTGGAAATATATCTTTATAAGCAACTTTCCTCCCCTTAGTGTTTTCTATTTGCATTATATATGATTATACATACCCCTTTGCAATTCATTGCATCCTAATAATATGTTTTTTGGAAAGTAATAAAATATTTATTTTCAAAATAAAATATAATATGTTAAAAGAATTATATTTTAAACTAGTTTATGGGTGATATCAAAAAAATGTTTAATATCTATTTTTTATTTATCTTCTTCACATTATATATATGTATTTGTTTTTCTCTTACTTTTCTTTTTAAAAAATATTAATTTTTCTTCAAATAAATAGGAAAAAAAACACACGTAAAAATTCAATTTTGGATCATCAATTTTGGATTCAAATTTGTCTTAGGATTTAAAAAACACTTTTCAACATGCCTTACTTTATAGTTACATCTATAGCTTAGTTACATATATAGCTTCCACAACTTAGTTACATATATAGCTTCTACATGTGATGCCATTATCTAACCTTGGACTCCATTAACATAATCATATTCTTGTAAATTTGTCCTAAAACTTTAAAAAAAAATTCAACATTGTCTTATTTTATATAGTTATATTTATATCTTCCAATTGTGATGTGATTATCTCAATTTTGTTGATGTCCTTAATCATATTATATTATCTAACCTTGGACTCCATTAACATAATCATATTCTTGTAAATTTGTCCTAAAACTTAAAAAAAAAATTCAACATTGTCTTATTTTATATAGTTATATTTATATCTTCCAGTTGTGATGTGATTATCTCAATTTTGTTGATGTCTTTAATCATATTATATTAAAAAGTGTGTTAAGAACCAATACCAGATCTGAAAATATAATCACCACAAATACTGAATACACAATAGATCCACAAAACAAGATAGAAGAAACCACACTTTATTAGAAGAAAACCCTTGAGGTAGGGTAACACCGTACAATGGATCCTATTATGGAAGGGATCCTCTCATGTTCACTTGCCTCTTCGAGGGGGCATCCTCCTATTGAGCTACCGCTCCAAATACACTAATTCTCTTCATGACTCATTACATTGCTTGAATCCCTTTATATAGTGCTACCATC